>WOXC01011663.1:0-142158 GCA_011680675.1 Gymnobelideus leadbeateri | reverse complement strand
CCTGGTCCATTCCCTACTTTGATCCTGTCCCTCTTTGAAAGTGGTTACTTCCAACTTCCCCTCCCCCTAGAATGCCCTCCCCTCCATCATCCCTCCTCCCATTCCCCTTCCCCCTACTCTCTTGCAGGGTGAGATATCCCATTTAGTATGTATATGATTCTCTCCTTGAGCCAAATTCAGTGAGAATAAGGTTTTGCCTTTTTGCCCTCCTGTTCTTTCCCTCCCCTGCAACTACTTCCCCTTGCCTCTTCTACATGAGATAGTTTACCCTACCCTGTCTCTCCCCATCTCCTCTTGCCACTTTCCTCTCTCACCTCCTAACTTTACCCCTTAAGTATCATCCCTTCCCACCAAATTCAACCTGTGCCCTCTATCCATGTATACCTGTAAACATATATACACACATTCACATATGTATTCCTATGCCCATATACGCTTCTTCAATTATTTTCATAATGAGACAGGTTTCATCAGACACAGTTATTGTTTTTCCATGTAGGAATGTAAATAGTTCAACTTTGATAAGTTCCTTTTGATTTCTTTTCCCTGATTACCTTCTCAAGCATCTCTTGCTTCTTGTGTCTGAATGTCAAATTTTCTATTCAACTCTAGTTTTTCCCTCAAGAATGCTTGAAAGTCCTCTATTCTACTGAATGACCATATTTTCCCATGAAACAAAATACTCAGTTTTGCTGGGTAGGTGACCCTTGGGTTCATTCCCAGTTCTTTTGCCCTCTGGAATATCATATTCCATGCCCTTCGATCCCTCAGTGTAGAAGCTGCCAAGTCCTGGGCTATTCTGATTGTGTTTCCACAATATTGAAATTGTTTCTTCCTGGCTGCTTGTAGTATTTTCTCCCTGATCTGGGAGTTCTGGAACATGGCTATAATATTCCTAGGAGTTTTCTTTTTGAGATCTTTTTCAGGAGTGATTGGTGTATTCTTTCAACCTCTATTTTGCCCTCTGGGTCTAAAACATCAGGGCAGTTTTCCTTGAGAATTTCTTGAAGGATGATTTCTAGGTTCTTTCTTTGAACATGGCTTTCAGGTAGTCCAATAATTTTTAAATTATCTCTCCTGGATCTATTTTCCAGGTCAGTGGTTTTTCCATGAGATATTTCACATTGCCTTCTATTCTTTCATTTGTTTGGATCTGTTTAACAGCATCTTGATTTCTCATAAAGTCATTAGCTTCCATTTGCTCCAGTCTAATTCTGAAGGAATGAATCTCCTCAGTGAACTTTTGAGATTCTTTTTCCATCTGGCAAATTCTACTTTTTTAAGGCATTCTTCTCCTCATTGCCTTTCTGAGCCTCTTTTGCCATTTGAGTTAGTCTGTTTTTTAAGGTGTTATTTTCCTCAGTCAGGCTGTTGACTGTCATTTCATACTTTTCTTGCATCTTTCTCATTTCTCTTCCCAATTTTCCCGCCCGCTTCTTTTATCTGCTTCTTAAGGTCCTCTATGGCCTGTAGCCAGCTTGTATTTTCATTTGGGGCTTTTGGTACAAGAGTTCTGACCTCACAGTCCTCCTCCTGTACCATGCTTTTGATCCTCTTTGCTCCCAGAGCACTGTGCTGTCGGTTCACAGTGTGCTGTGCTGCCCGCTCTCAGATAGGAGTCTAAAGTTGCATTTTTCTGTTTATTTTGTTTCCTTTGCCTAGGCATGTTGCCACTTAATTACTTGATTTTTGGGCTTGTTGCCCCAGTAGGGCTCTGCCACCAGACAGAGAGCTTCCGTCCCAAACATGGGGTCTTCACAACTTCTGCAGGTTGGGTGGCCTCTGTAAAGCCTTCACCCACTCTGGCAAATTGGATACCCATTCCAGACCTCCCCCCCAGACCACAATCCAGATCCAAGCGGGTTAAAGCAAGAGCAATTAACCCCCAGACTGATTGCTGAATCTACCTACAGTTCGCAGACCAGGAGCTGGAGCCGCCACTGACGTTGCAAAATGGCTTCTGTGCAGCGTTTCCTCAGCCACTTTTCGCCCCGAGGGGAGGAAGCCTATGTGTTTCCCAAATACTGGTCCCAAATCCGTAGGGCACTAACCTCTCACTTTGTCCTAGGCATATCTGTGATAATAATTCTGGAATCGCTACAGCTGCTGGTGTTCTGGGGTCCCTCCAGCCGGCTGCTGGCCGGTTTGCCCTGGGGCTAAAACCGTGGCTCACTTGGGCCTGGGCTTGTCCCAGAGCACAGCGCTGTCAGTTCACAGTGTGCTGTGCTGCGGTGCTTCGCTGGCCGGTTCCTGCGGGGCTGCTGGGCTGTCCTCAGCGGGAGGTTAGCTTCTCTGTGTTTTTCTGTGGATGCTGGGGCTCCAGAAGTTGTTCAGAGTCCCCTTTTACATTGTTTAGACGTGGAGTGGGGCAGAGCACGTTGGAAGTGCTGTTTCTATCCCTTCATTTATTTTTGCTGAGAGGAAGTCTGTTTCAACCTTGTTTCTCTTGACAGCATATATATGTGTATCTGGTATAAAGATGCACACAAATATTCATATGTGTGTCTACATATATATGTATAATTTTTACCATTACCTTGTCTTGAAATCATTATTGCAACCCTTGCTGTAAGGTATTTTACTAAAGTGTAATAAATTCTACTGTAGTTTGTCCTTTTAATTGTTTATGAATCCTTATACTTAAAGTGTATTTCTTGTATGCAACACATGGTTTACTTTCATTTTTTAATCCATTCTGACCCATTTCTGTTTTATGGATGAGTTTTATTCCTTGACATTTAAAATTAGAGTTGTTAAGAGTTTTTTTTCCTCCTTTATTCAATCTTGTTAATATTGTCTTACTTTTTAAACAGTCAGCACTAATTATCTGCAGTTTGCTTGGAAAGTTATAATTCTAGTATCTTCTTTCCTCTCAACTCACAGCCAAATCACTGCATTTATCTCCTCTGTTTTTTTTCCCAGTCTTCCTTAAGTATCTATTTCTTGTTTGGCTTGAAGCATTTCCCTCCCTACTCCATCCTCAAGTCAGATATCCCTCCTTGCTTCCCTACCATAACCCTGTTTGTAACTAAGAGTGGTTAAGAAAGCAGTACCCTATCCAGTCCTATAATATAGTCCTCTTTCTACTTCTGTATTTTCTCTCCTCTTTCTGTGTTTCTATCCTTACCTTTTTGTATGAGTGATTTTCACTTGAGACATCCTGATTTCCAGATATAGAGTTTCCCCTTCATCTCACTTGCCAAGAGCATTTTTCCTGAATATCCTAGACTACTAGTCTTGCTTCAGTGACCCATAGAAAGTTAACTGGAGGGAATCTGGTTGTCTCAGTCGGAATTATTGAAAAATATTCTTTTTCCTCCATATAGTAAGTAACTATTATACTCTGGAGGCAATTTATTGTAGCAGATAGAGAGTTAGCCTCAGAGTCATTACGACCTATGTTCTAGTATTATCTCTGACACATCCCACATGTATGACCCTAGGTAAGTGACTTAAACTCTCTTTGGCTCCAGTAACTCTCTAAGACTGAGATGCAGAGAAAATGTAGCTCTTCATTGGTGAAGAGTTTCCTGGGTTCTTTTATACCAATGAAATCAAAAGTCCTGATCACCCCCCCCCAAAACAAACAAACAATTATGTTTGACTTTGCCTGATGAATTATCCTTATAATTAATACATTTCCTTTGCTTTTCATCATATCATTTTAACCTTTCATTTCTTGTCTTTTTTTTTTTCTTTTTGGAGGGGGAAGGCAAGGTAATTGGGGTTAAGTGGCTTGCCCAAGGTTACACAGTTAGTAGGTGTTAAGTGTCTGAGGCCACATTTGAACTCAGGTCCTCCTGACTCTAGGGTCGGGGCTCTATTCATTTCCCCACCTAGCCGCCCCTCATATTTTGTTGATGAGTGAATTTTGATGATTTGGATTGACATTCTTTGGTATGTGACCCATATCTTTCTGACTGTAGGATTTGGAGTCAGAGTACCTTTATTCATAGCCAAGCCCTGCCCCTTGCTAACTGAAACCTTTAGCAAGCCATTTAACTTACATGGACCTCAGTTTCCTCATATGTAAAATAAAAGACTTATCCTAAATGGCCTGTAATAAGGCTCTAATTCTATGATCATGATTTTCTCTCCTTTCATAACACTGGATCTTCTATAGAGGCTTCATGTATTCTTCCAGTTTTGCTACCTTATAGGGGGTTTTAGTGTTTCTTGTTGCATCTCTGCATTTTCAAATTACTTGTGATCCTTTTTTTGGATGATGTTCTCTGTTTCATTAAACATTTTTCAGCTTCTCTTCTAAAATGTTGATTTTCTTTTTGAGTTTAGCTTTAAATGATTCTTTTATGAGGCTTTTCCATCCATCTTGGGATTCCTGTGGGTCTTTCATTGTTCTTCCTGGGTTTACAGGTGTAATTATTGCATTATTACTTCATTCTTCTCCTGGATATTTTTCCTCTTAATTTTTTACTTCTTAGTATTTGTTCATTGTATTTAGAGCCTTTTTAAAAATTTCCCACTCATTTCTTTGGTCTCTGCTGGCTTTCTGTGGGAATTTTCTTGTGAGAATGTCTTGCCTTTCGCCTTTTTTTCCCCCATGGTTTTTCTTTTAATTTATTTGGTATATTTCTTGCTGTTTTATGGAGATAAAGGGGAGGAGGTTTTAGATTTGACCACTCAGATATTTTGTTGGAAATCTTTTGTGGATAATAACACTGAAGGATCTACAGCTGAGTCTTGATGAGTAGAAATAATGAATCCTCTGAAGTGGGGAATTATTTGAATTTCTCACAGCTTATTTCCATTTGGCTGGAACTAGTTGCCATAATTTACATAATCATAACTTCAAAAAGTGCGAATTAGAATATATGTGACTACTTGTTACTGCTTCGGCAGATTCATTATTTGAACTCATCTAGCCCTAGCTGAACTCACTGGGTTATTGTGAGGGTCAAGTGGGGTAATATAACTAAAGCACTAGGAGCATTATGTAAACATCAGTGATTATCATGTGTTAGTTTTAATAAAAGGTGTGGAGTGTGACTGGAGCAAAGCAGAGATTCAGACAATATGTTTCAGTAGCATTGGAGGAGATAGGGAGCACTTTCAACTTTGTCTAGGAATGGCGTGGGGTGGAGGGCATTGGACACTTTATAAAAGAAGTGCCACAGAATCAATCCTTGAAGAAAAAGATTTTGACAAGTAGAGATAAGAAAATAATATTTCTAGGCTTAGTTGACAGATGGGGAAATATAAGGATAACTTTGGAGAATGGATTATACCAGTTTGCATGGCCTTGGGCCACTGCAGTAAATAGTGTCAAAGTTTTTCTTTAAGAACTACTTTCACCTTGCTCAAATACTTGGAGAAATTCTCAGTTGATATCTTAAAATTTTCTCCTTACAGTTGTACTTGCCAGTAGAGTACAAGATGGGGTATTACATGAAGTAAGACTGGGAATATAGATTGAAACAGATTAAAGAAAGCTTTAAATGTCTGGTCAAGAGGTTTGAATTTTATCTTATTGGTAGCCATTGAAGATTTATGGGGAGAAGGAGGAAGTGATGGTCAAACTTGTGTTTCAGTGGAATTGTGTGAGTTGTGATCTGAAGGGTGGAAGTGGGGATACTACTGGGGCAAAAATTATACTAATCCAAATGAGAGGTGATGATAAATGGTTGAACTGGAATGGTATTATTATGAATGAAGAAAAGGGGACAGATGTAAGAGGTAGTGTAGAAATAGAATCCATAGGACTGGGGAACTGATTGCATGTAGGACCGTGGGTGAGGGAGAGAAAAGGAGTCCTGTAATGTTAATAGAATTTAAGATCTTCCCTCCTGTTAATAGGCCTCACAGGGAACCAATTAAGGGAAGCTTGATTAGGCGAGGCTTGCTTGTAGGAAGGCTTCCATACCTTTTGCTAATTTCTAATTAGGCACTGAGCCTATAGGGTTGTGATGCCTTCTGGCTCTGAGAAGTTTATATATACTCTGAGTTGGTATTTACTTTGGGGACTCAATTATGAAAAGGATTTTGTAATTCCCTGGTTGAAATTCTGAGTGGCTGTATGTTCAGAGCTCCCTGACTGCTCAGATGTAAAGGCTCTCTTTATCCAGGGTTGTATGTAAAGTTTATATTTGATTCAGGTAGGTCAGAGCCTGCCTGTCTGTTGGTCTTTATTTCACTGCTTATATTTATTCTGTATTTTCTCTGAAGTTCAGGGTGCTGACTTTTCCCCTGAACTAGTGAATGTAATTAAAAAAGATTGTTTACCCCTTAAACAGCATTATTTCTTAGTAAAGCTGATCCAAGAACCTGTGCTAGCAGCCATCCTGGGTGTGCCAGTGTGGTTACTGCTACGAGTCCCCAAGATGACATTAAATTTATAGCTAGTTAGGGACCTTAGAGGCCAACAAGTCTAATCTCCTAATTTTATAGATGAGGAAACAGACCCAGACAAGTTAAGTGATATGCCAACGTTATATATGTGGCAGAACTAGAATTTGAATCCAGCTTCCTGACTCCAAATTCAGCCACTGTCCACTGTACCAAGTTGTCCCTGAGGTTTTGAACCTCAGTGACTAGGAGAAGGTAGTACCATAAATAGAAATAAGAAAATTAAAGTGAAAGAATGGTTTATGGGGAAAATAAGTTATTTTGCTTTACCTAAAATTTAAGGGAAAGTATCTTAAAACTGACTACCTTGATCATTAATGAACCCCACTATGGCTATTTGAGTTTGAAATAGGTTTGTATCCTTATATTTTTCACCATGATATATTAGCTCCCAAAAGATAATTATTAAGTTCATGCAATTGTATAAATTGAGTCATTGGAATAAAATTACTCAGTGACTGCTACCAAATACGACAATTATTATTTTAGTGTAAATATTACTAAGTTGTTTCTGACATTATTAAATAGTAGCCTCAAGTTCATCTTAATGCTGCTTTTAGGTTTAGATAAAATATCATTTGTATAGAGGAAGATGCTTGCTTCCCATTTGCTCTCTCTGGAGAGCTAGCATCCTCTGTGAAGTTATTTAAGAATGGAGTGGGAGGTCACAACTCTGTTTTATAGTTCCTAGAATGAGAATTTCACCTGTCAATGCATTCTCTAATTCTGGCAGGTGTGTTATAAAGCAGGCTTTGAAAAGAGTCTTGATAGCCTAGAAGCTATACCAAGATTATTCAGTTTGGTCCACAGATGGTTCTTGTCTGTGGAATCAAAGACTGAGGAGAAATCAATCAGCACTACTTAAAAGTCTTATGTCTTAATATAGTTTTGTTTGTTATTTTGTGAAATTAAACATTTATCATTGTTGTTGGGAGTGTGATGATTATACTCAAAAACTTGCTTATTTTATGTGAAAATGTTAGAGACCAGTCCTTTTTGTGTTAAAGAATGTTTTCCATTGTTAAAACAGGGTAGATTATAGTTTGAATCTATTCCAGTGGAACTTGTTGCTAGAAGGGGGTTGGGATGTGTGAAGGGGAAAAGGAATAAACATAGTGTTTACTATTTGCTGTGCTTCATGTTTACAAATATTATTTCATTTGATCTTCTCTTCACCACAACTCTGCTAGGTAGTTGCTGTTATTATCTCCATTTTAAGAAAATGGAGGGAAATAGAGGTTAAATGACTTGTCCAGGGTAACACATCTAGTGAATATAAGCATATGAGGCAGGGTTTAAATTAATTTCTTCCTGACTCCAGGCCCAACACTCTTTCTCAAGGAGTGAGGCAAGAATTGCTTTGTTTTAACCTCTGTATCCCCAGTGCCCAAGGCAATATTTGGTTTGTAGTAGGCTTTTAACAAATACTGGTTGGTTGATTGGAATAGCCTCAGTAGACTAGGGCCAACACATCCCAAGTTAGATAATCTAACCTTTTAGAAGAACTGGATTGGATTTTGGAGTGTGAGTGGCCAAATCCCAAATTTCAGTTATTGATATCTTAAGTAACACTTTTTTAAAAAAATCCAGGGCAAAGAATCATCCTCACCCTAGCCACATTTGTAATGAATAGGACAAACTCCTGGGTCTAGGTTGAATTTTAATTATTTCTGTGACAAAATCCTGTTCCCAGCCTACCTGAGAAAACCAAATTGGAACCCCTAGCCTGCTGGTTTATGTGAGGTCACCATTGTGTACTGGGATCTTGCCTATTATGAGAGTTGTGTAGGAAAAGCAGGGCTGAAGCTCTTCTGAAGGAATTAGTATTGTCCTGTCTCCCCCATCCAGTTGTTTCAAAGAAGACCATCTAGTTAGACTCTAAGAGGGGAAATACTACTGGTTTCCAAAGTATGTAGGTTTTACATAATGTGGCTACTTTGTTCAGTGGAATAATTCTGATTTCAGTCAGTCAGTAAACATTTATTAAGTATGTGCCGGGTACTGTTCTAATTTCAGGGGGAAAAAACTAAAGACAAAACAAACAAACCCAGAACATACTACCTAATGGAGGAGATAATATGCAAGTAACTAGGTCCATGTAAGGTGTATACAGAGTAGATGAAGGTAATCTAAAAGGAGAAAACATTGGCCATTGTGGAAACTGGGACAGGTCTTCAGAAGAAGGTGGGATTTGAGCTGAATCTTGAAGGAGGCCAAGGAAATGGAGGTGAGGAGACAGAAGACTACAGGCTTGGGGGGCCAGAAAGTGAACGTGGTGTTTGAGGAACTTCAGGTAGGCCAGTGTGACTGGGTTACAAAGTAAGTGTAGTAAAGTAAGTTGTCAGAAGACAGCATAGGAAGGGAACAAGTTGTGAGAAATGTTAAATGCCAGGACTATATTGATCCTGAACTTATTTGAGTTCACTGAATGTGGGGAGGAGGGAGGGAGTGTAAGAAACACCATCATACCTGTTCTTTAGAATAACTTTTGAAGTTAATAATGTCTTTTTTTATTTACAGGCCAGGCATCAGCTTTACACTCTGAAGCAAATGATATCAGGCATCAATGTGTTATGTTTCTTCATTACGTGAAAGTTTTCATCTTTAGGTAGGATGTCAGATTCATTTTTAAAAATTTTGTGACCTAACATGTATGTGTTATTGATGTGTGGTGAATAACAGTATCTTATGGGTTTCCAGGTACCTGAGAATACATGAGACTGAGGTTGATGTTCCAGTTCACCCATATGAGGTTTTGGAGGCCCAGCTTCCCTCAATATTAGTTGAAGAACTTCATGGATTGATCTTGTACACTGGCCGTCTGTCTGACCACCCCAGTGTTACCCCAGGAGCATTTGTAGTACAGAACCAAGTAAAGGTTTGCCTTGTTTTGTTCCTTGTTAAAATATAGTTTTCACAGGAATTTTAAAAAAAAATGAATTTTACAAAATAATTATAGCAACATTGTCAGGTTACTCTTCCCGCATGGAAGAACAATCATTGAATCATAGAAATCAGCATCCCTTTTTATGTATTAGCAAACAACAGTGGAAGCTGAGCAAAAAGTCAACAGAAATAAAATCAATTAAAAATACACACATACATTTGTTTTTTAAAGCTTCTATTGACTTCCTTTTAGGGAGCTTAGATAAAGGCCAGGAGAACCTAAGGAACTTTCTGATTTTACTGTGGAGAGGTTTATAGACTTCATTAGCAGAAAAAGTATTTGCATACATAACAGTCTCTCAGCTATGATTTTTATGAACCTTTTCTAGAGTGTGACTGAGGTTTTTTTCCTAATGTACTTTTAATCATTGTCTTCATTCCTATTAGGGGTAAAAATAATACTTTTATGTTGTATTATTTTTGTTTTTGTTATTAATTGGTAGTGTCAGACTAGCTCCATAAGCTTGAATCTTCTGTATGCAAATTAGAATTTACACAAATAATAGATTTGAATAATATATATTTTCCTGAATATATCTCATAGAAAGGGAAGTAGGCATTACTATAAAATGCTAGGACTGTTATTATTTGTTTTACTGCTTCTAAAACCTTTAACATAAAATAATATAAAATAAAATTCAGTTAAATCCTTAGATGTTAGAAATCTTAACTCTAGAGATCATGTGGTCTGATCATTTACTTCATGTAGGTAAGGTATCAGTATGTCTAATAGCATTCACTGTAATCTCATAAGGAAGTAAAATTCCACAAATGTTTACTGTAGGGCTCTGTTTTGCCTGTCAATTTGGAAGATAGAAAGGAAAAATTGACACCTGTTCTCATGGAGCTTATAATCTAGTCGTTGTGATAAGATATGGATATAAGGGGGCGGCTAGGTGGTGCAGTGAGTAGAGTGTCGGCCCTGGAGTCAGAAGGACCTGAGTTCAGATCCGACCTCAGACACTTAACTCACACACAAACAAAAACTTAGCCGTGTGACCTTGGGCAAGTTACTTAACCCCAATTGCCCTCCAAAAAAGAAAAAAAAAAGATATGAGTATAAGTAAGAGTGACATAAATTAAACCATAAGTACATAAGAAGAGTATTAAGGACAAAAGAGGGAGAGATTACTTCTAGATTGGGGGTCGCTATCTTTTCTGCCCATGTCTCTTCCTCTCTTTTCTTCTCTTTCCTCTTCCATTCCCCCCCCCCTGCCAAATTCCTGTAGAATACACTGAACTTATCCTTTTTTCTCCCACGTGTGAATTTATATTAAAAAAAAAAAAGACCCAGGAGAATATATAATTTAAACTGGCAACAGCAAAAATGGGAATAAGTATAAATTCATGTAAATGATCATATGTGACCACCTGTTCTTGATCCATCTGGAATGGAATGGTACTGGATTTGTGATTGCATTGGTACTGGGAACTTCTCATGAGGAAACCTCCATCATTGTCATCAAGGGAGAGCCACACCTCTGCAGCGGAACACTTTGGTGGAACGATATGTCAAACTTCAGGCTAGGAGTCAAGAAGACTTGAGTTCAAATCTGACCTCAGATATTTAGTAGCTGTGTGACCCTGGGCAAGTCACTTAATCTCTGTTTGCCTCAGTTCCCTCAGTTGTAAAATGGGGGTTTTACACTTTGTATCATAAAATGCACTTCCCTCGCAAGGTTGTTTTGAGGACCAAATAGTATAAACATGTCATTACTTCCTCCCCCCAGTAGAATGAGAGCAGAGTCTGTTTCATTTTTTTTCTTAATATCCCCAGTGCTCAGCACAATGTCGGTCATATATTGGTGTTTGATAAAAGCTTGTTGAATTGAATTGGATTAAAAAAAAGATGAAAATGAGAAAAGAGAATTTTTTTTTTTTGCGCTTTTTGGAGGGCAATTGGGGTTAAGTGACTTGCCCAAAGTCACACGGCTAGTTTTTGTGTTAAGTGTCTGAGGCTGGACTTGAACTCAGGTCCTCCTGACTCCAGGGCTGGTGCTGTATTTACTGTGCCACCTACCCACCCTCAGATAACTTTTTTTTTTTTTTTAAGAGCAAAATGCCAGTCCTCAAGACATGACCTCACTATTTAAGGAGCAAAGAACATTGTTTAAAGGAAAAAAAGGAAGCACCCATAATATTCCATTTGGGGGTATGATCACATAGTCACATGAACCAGCAAAAAGTGCCAGTATTATCAGTTAGATTTTTTTTAAATAATGCATTAGGGAATGTAACTATTTTTATTGTGGTGTTAACAACCCAAGTGTATATTTTGAATTTCACACTAATGAAAAATCCTGACAAGATGAGGATATCTTAATATCAAATTAATGCTTTCCTTATAAAAATAATGGCTCATAGAAGTGTTTAAAATCATAAAATGACACTTCAAAAACCTGATAACAATTTGCTTTCTTACTTCACTTAGAAAAGTTCTAAAATAAGAACAATGGAAATTAATGTGATTTTTCTGAAGGGATTGCTGATTTGCACCTTGACTGAAACCAAAAAGTTGGAAGTGACTTTAAGTAAACTCATCATGTCTTCCAATGCTTTTAGTTAGTTCTACCTTAAACCAGTCTAAGGTGAGAATATACCCTCACTTCAAATCTTTACATAACTCTTCTACTGATAAATGAGACAAAAGATTTTCCTGTATTTCAGAACTGTAGTCAGTTAATTGGTCTTCACCCATGTGTGCAAGGAAAAATATAGTTACTTGCTGTATAACACCTATGAAAGTATTGGAGGGTCTCAATCATAGTTGATAATTCTTTCTCTGAATGTCTTTCACAGCTCTTTCCACCATCATGGCATCTAATACATCTTCGTTTAGATATCCATTGGCTAGTACTGGAAATTCTTCAAATTCTAGGTGAAAAAGCATCAAGTAAGTTCAAGGAGTGCCAATGTGTGTCTTCCCTTTCCATCAATTTCTTTTTATTCCTTCTTCTGACTGTCTTCCTGAGTTATGTGTATTTGGTGAACTTTGCTTTTGGTTCTTTGTAAGGGAAAACTAGAAATTCCAACCAATATCATATTAGCATTAAATTAATATTTAATGATATTTAGTGTCTGCTTAATTCTAGGTCCTGATTATTACAATACTTCAAAAATATTTGATTTTCTTGTTGTGGGTGCTTCCATTGACAAATTGAAATGCTTCTAGGACTTGATATTTGATATTTAAGTTGCTATACCTGAAAAAGTCATCATCCTACTGCCAATCTAGTGTCTTCATTAAATTGGTTCTTGGCTGATGGGTGCAAAGCCCTTGCTGCTAGGCCTGCCATTATAGGGAGGACCTGCCAAAGTTGACCCCGGCCTTCAAGAACCCATATATACCTTCACAGTGCCATGAGGTATTGGACTAAGAATTCAACTGACAAATTACCACAGCACTTTGAAAAAGCATTTTTTTCTGTTACTTGAGAAGTCAACCCATTTTTTTTCCTTCTACATGAAACGTAGGTCCCCAAATAATTCCTTTTAGCTATAGTGGGATGGGCTGAGTTTGAGAAGATGTGCATGTTTTGGTAACCCCCACTCCCTCCCAACCTGTTTTGTTCTTACTTGGACCTTTACTGTCTCCATACTTCCATGTTCTTATAGTTTGTCATCTCTTTTTTCTGGCTTAAAAGAGGCAGAGTTGCATAGTACTGTATAGTGTAAAGTATTACTTTATCTCTATGAATCTCAAATTCTTATCTGTGAAAGGGGATAATAATAGTGCCTCACTCAGTGTTATTGAGAACACTGAAACTATTTTTTGTAAAGTGCTCTGCAAACTTTAAAGCACTGTATGAATGTTAAATATTATTGATGTCTGTTGTTATTGTTGTTTATTTACATCGGACTCTTTGTGATCCCATGGATCATAGTATACCAGACACTTCTATATCCTCCACTATTTTCTGGAGTCTGTCCAAGCTCATGTTTGTTATTTTTATAACACTATCTGACCATCTCCTCTTTTTGCCTTCAGTCTTTCCCAGTATCAGGGTCTTTTCCCTGTCTAAACATTATATGGCCACAATATTTCAGCTTCAGTATTTATCCTTCCAGTGAATAGTCTGAATTTATTTCTTTAAGTATTAACTGGTTTGGTCTCCTTGCTGTCCAAAGGACTCTCAGAAGTCTTTCTCTAGCAACACAATTAGGAAAGCGTTGATTCTATAGTATTCAACCATCCTTGTAGTCCAACTTTCACAGTCATGCATTATTACTGGACAAACCATAGCTTTGACTATATATGTCCCTGTTTTTTGGTATGCTACCTAAATTTGCCATAATTTGCCCTAGCAAGTATCTGTAGCACCAGTGCAATATTTATAGCACTGATGGCAACTATGAATATGCTGCCATAGTTCTGAATCACAAAATATAACAGACTCTCCATAAAAAAGACAGAAGCAAAATATTTATTCAGACACCAGATCCGAACACCAGAAAACCAAATCCATCATAGCAACAAATAAATCTATGTACAGTAATACTGCAGAGAGCAACACCATCCCGAAACCTTCCCACAAACAGTCACAAGCCTAGCTGTCTGCTGGCTTGCATCCTCTCTCTCCCCCAGTTCTAACTGCTCTCACTCCCAGCTTCCTCTGGGCTTTATCAGTTCAGCAAACTCATCCCACCACAGGCTCCATGTGATTACATTTGGCCTATTTAAGGGTCAGGGAAAATCTTCAAATTCCCATTGCTATTACAGTATCTTTTAATTTCATGATTGTAGTTGCCATCTGCAGTGATCTTTGAACCCAAGAATATAAAATCTGACACTGTTTCAATTTTTTCTCCCTTTATTTGCCAGGAAGTGATGGGACCAGTTGCTGTAATCTTAGGTTTTTTGTGTTTTTTTTAATATTAAACTTCAGAATCAGCTTTTGCACTCTTCTCTTTCACTCTCATCGAGAAACTTCTTAATTCTTCTTTACTTTTCTGCCATTAGAGTGGTATTATCTACAGATCTGAGTTTGTTAATATTTCTTGACATCTTTAATTTTTGGCTTTATTTTGTCCAGGCTGGCATTTTGTATGACATATCCTGCATATAAGTTAAATGAATAAGGTGACAGTAGATATTCTTCTTGTATTCCTTTCCCAATCTTAAACCAATCAGTTGTTACATGTTTGGTTCAAACTGTTGGTTGTTGTTTTTTTTTTTCTTTTTGGAGGGGAGAAGGTAGGGCAGTTGGAATTTAATTACTTGCCCAAGGTCATAGGGCTAGGTGTTTTTTTTTGTGTGTGTTAAGTGTCTGAGGCCAGATTTGAACTCTTGTCCTCCTGACTCCCAGTGCTATTCATTGCGCCACGTAGCTGCCCCCAAACTGTTGCTTCTTGACCTTCATATAGGTTCCTCAGGTGTTACCATATATTTGGGGCGTGCCACAGTTTTATTGTGATCCACACAGTCACAGACTTTAGTATAGTTGATGAAGCAAAAGTAGATGTTCTTCTCTGAAAAATTCCCTTACTTTCTCCATAATCCAGTGAAGATTGGTCTCTATAGTTCCTCTACCTCTTTGAAAACCAGCCTGTTCTTCTGTAATTCTCAGTTCACATATTGCTGAAGCCTAGTTTGCAGAATCCTATGCATAACCTGCTGGCATGTGAAATGAGTACAGTTGTTAGTATTGAGCATTCTTTTGCATTGCCCTTCTTTAGGATTGGTGTGTAAAATGATTTTATCCAATCTGGTGGCCACGGTTGAGTTGTCCAAATTTACTGGCATATTGAGTGAAGTACTTTAACAACATAATCTTTTAGGATTTTAAATAGCTCATCTGGACTTCTGTCACCTCCATTAGCCTTATCCTTAGCAGTGCTTCCTAAGGTCCACTTGACTTCATTGTCCAGGATGTCTGACTCTAGATCAGTATCCACACCATTGTAGTTATAGGCAATGTTAAGATCTTTTTTATTTTTCTGTATATTCTTGCCACCTACTTAATCTCTTCTACTTCTATTAAATCCCTACCATTTTTTCTCTTTTATCATGCTTGTTTTTGTAGGAAATGTTCCCTTGATAGCTCTAACCTTCTTGAAGAGATCTCTTGTCTTTTCCGTTCTGTTATCTTCTGTTTGTTCACATTGCTCATTTAAGAAAATCTTCTTATTTCTCCTTGCTATTTTCTGGAATTCTGCATTCAGTTGGGTAGGTCTTACCCTTTTTCTTTTACTTTTTGCTTTTCTCCTATCCTCAGTATTTATAAAGCCTCATCAAACAGCCATTTTGCTTGTTGCTATTCTTTTTTGGGTGAAATAGTTTTTGTTGCTGCCTCCTGTACAATATTATGAACCTCTGTCCGTAGTTCTTCAAGTGTTCTATTAGGTCTGTTCATCACCTCTACTTCATATTCATAAGTGATGTTATTTAAATCATACCATTCAGTCTGATGGTTTTCCCTGCTTTCTTCAATTTAAATTTTACAGTAAGCTCATGATCTGTCTGAACCACAATCAGCTCCAGGTCTTGTTTTAACTGACTATATAGAGCTTCTTCACCTTTGGTTGCAGAATATATAGTCAATCTGATCTAGATATTGACCATCTGGTGATGTCCCTATGTAGAACTGTCTTTTGGGTTGTTGTAAAAGGAAGTTTCCTATGACCAACAAGTTGTCTTGACAAAACTATGAGTCTCTGTCCTGCTTTGTTTTGTATTCCAAAGCCAGAATTGCCTGTTATTCTGATTATCTTTTGATTTCCTACTTTGGCATTCTACCTATGATGAATGTGACATCTTTCTTTTTGGTTTTATTTCTATGTTATAATTCTTCATAGAACTGAACAATTTTAGCCTCTTTAGCATCAGTGTTTGGAGCATTGACTTGTATCATGGTGATGTCATTTGCGTCTACTTCTTTTCAATTTGCTTTTATTTCTGCGACTCAGCTTGTGGTCAGTGTCCATTTTTGAGGACCAAAATATCACCACTATGTTAGAGTCATTACCGTGTGTCCAGCTGTGGCTGATCAGACCAATACAAGCTTGGAATGTTCTGCTATAGGTTGGGCACAAAAAGCCTATGTGAACATTTTCTGACACCTTACTTCCTCTGTGTCCTCAGTGATCAAGGGAGATTGGCTTCCTTCCTGTTCCTCATGTAAGACATTCTATTTCCCAGGTTGAGCATTTTCACTGACTGTCTTTCATGCCTGAAATTCTTTCTAATCTCCATGTTTCAGCTTCCCCGACTTCCTTTAAGTCCCAGCTAAAATACTACCTTAATGCTGTCCTTCATTTTATTGATTATTTAAGATTTTTCTTTTTGCCTTTTGGAGGGGGAAGGTAGGGCAATTGGGATTAAGTGACTTGCCCAAGGTCACACGGCTAGATTTTGTGTTAAGTGTCTGAGGCTGGACTTGAACTCAGGTCCTTCTGACTGCAGGGCCAGTGCTCTATTCACTGCACCACCTTATCACCTTAAAAAAGGCAGTAAGGTAGCACAGTGGATAGAGTGCTTGATCTGGAGTCAGTAAGACTTGAACCTCAAATACTTACCAGCTTTGTTAAGTAACTTAACTTTCGGTTTCTTCTTCTAAAAAATGGGGATAATCATGTACCTACCTCCAAAGGTGGTTGTGAAGATAAAAATGTTTGTTGACTGACAGACTGGTTGAAGCCCTTTTAATTATTACCAAGTATTTTAGATAAATGCATTAAAGAACATAGGAAAATCTGTTAATTTGCAAACAACATGAAAGAGCTTTTAGTAATGCTTATCAGTAATGGTGGCAAGGAATGTAACATCAAACTGTATCTTTCTTTGTAAAACCAAAATAGTACTTGCAAGGAGCAGCTAATGGGAGTTTTCTGTTCATGAAATTTTTTTAGGACCAAGCTATAGTATACATTTTGAAGAGATTTTCATTTTCATTTTTTTTTTTAATTTTCTAGAACAAGTTGTGTATAGTCATCAGTTAATGAATATGGTTGGTGAAAATTTGACCAGTGTCAGCCTGTTTAAAGAGCATTGTGAAAATCTGCTTTGTGACCTGATCTGTTTATCAATCAACAGGTACGCCAAGGTAATGGTATATGAGTTTCTTTCATCCTTTTGACTATCCAGAATTGTTTTTTGATTTAATATATATGTATTGATTACATTTACAGGGAGAAACTCAGTGCAAAATATTTAATTTGTCAATATTGCAAATCCCATGATGTTTATTTAAGTACCTCCTGACAGCTGAATGGGGAGGAAAAAATATATATATATATGTATTTAAGACCAAGGGTCTTAGACTCATAATGAAGCTTAATGCTACTAATTAAAACAAAAAGATCTTCCAGTTCCCCAAAGGCAAAATAGAATTCGCCTGTGGTTTTATTAGGGAGTTAACTGGACAGTTATATGAAAGGTTAAAAGGTAATTTTCCATTTAGTACTTTAGAACAGTCCTTCATCAAGACAACTCTTCATGAATGTTAAATGTTTTTCTCTTGGTAGGTGGTAAGAAGAATAGATTTTAAAAAAGCTCCCCTCCACTTTCCTTCTCTTTTTTTCTCTCTTACCCCCCCCTTAACAACCCTTCCCTTAACTACTTTTTACTTAACTTTCTAGATCTCTGGAGTCTATAAACTGCTGGCCAACAATGACCCTGAACAACAATAACACCGGCATGTTATTTAATGGAAAACCTTAAAGTATCGAAACATCTAGGGTTTTGTGATTGTCACTAATGTTGAAATAAGTGAGTGTAGCCTTGTAATGATGTGTTCCTACACTGCTATCTAGTGATGAGATAAGTGAGAAGCAGTTGAACAAAGATAGCTGACCAGCTTTGAGAGCTTTGGCTTGATTTATAAAATAAAGTCTGGGGTCACAGGAGAGATCATTTATTTTACAGTATTACAGATTCTTTTTCTTCATTCAGTAGATCAGTAAAGTTTAATAGCCTTGATTGTTTTCATCTTTCAGTCGGTGGTTAAAAAGAACTATGTTTGATTAACTTAATTTCAGGAGATGGAAAGGTCTTGGGTCTCAGATTTATAGATTGCTATCACTTAATTTTAAAGAACACAGATGAGATCATCACAGACCCACAAAGGTATTGAAGGGAAGGTTTCTTAACTTTAAATCTCAGACATACATTTAGATCTAAGCTTTGAACAGATTGGGAATTTATTGCCCTTTCTTACTTAGTTGTTTTTTAAAAATATATTTAGGGTCTTTTATGTCTGTGGTTAAGCTTTTACTCAGAGCCTATAAGCATTACCCACGTGTTCTTTTAAGGGTAATATACGTTCATGGGTAAAATACGTTCATGCTTATAATTGAAATAATTCATGCTGTACTTAAATAGAAAACAGAAATGTAAACCGCACAATTAAAATACCTACTATCCATCATGTTAAAGGAATGTCTGCTTCCTATTGATTTACAGAAATACAAATTTATGAAATATTGGAAGTTTAATTTTTCTTCCTACAAAAATATGTGTTCTGCATACTTCTGTACCACCCACAGCCATTAGAGATATTTTTATGTTGCAAAAATGTTGTGTAATTTGGAAATTATTGTGTCATTACAAACTGCAAATACTTAATATAAAAAGTTTGTCTTTTACTATTGGATAATGATTTTGAATCCTTCCCATCTATCCCATTCTTTTCATTAAAAGTTCTTTTTCATTCTAGTAGATTGAATTTATAATATTGAGGCAGATTTGATAAAAACGTGACAGTAATGCACACTTGATCTATGGTTATATAATTATTTTTGCTGTGTATTGGAGATTTCTTTTAGAAGTGATAATGGATCATTTTGCTTAAGAGTATTCCATAATTGGGCACAAATTTTAAAAGTTGTCAGAGGAAGCATGGTATAGTCAGGGAGCTGGCCTTGGAGACAAGTTTCCCTGATTCCCTTTAGCACAGTGTCTGGCACATACTAGGCTCTTATTAAATGTTTATTAAATTGCCTCTTACATATAATGGCTGTAATCCAGGCCAAGTCACTTAACCTTCAATGCCTCAGGCAACTCAGTAAGACTATAAGTGACTGAGAAGATACAGAATTGCATTGGTAGGAGTTTCTTCTTCCCAGAGTCCCATGAAACCACTATCCTAGTCCCTATTCCTATCCAAGCAAATTGCAGAGTGGAGAGAATATAATTTCTTTAAAACCAGTAGGAGAAAATAAGTCCTACTTCTGTGTTGTTGATTGCTTTTTTTTCTATTTCCTTTCTCAGGTTAGGCCCTCTGAAGCTTTAACAAGTCACCACTGTCCCTGCTTGTGCATCAAAGAATTATGGATCCTGCTTATTCAACTTCTTGACCATAGAAGTAAAGGGTGTCATACAGAAGTAAGCTGTAGTTCATTTAAAAAAAAAAGTTTATATTGCATTTATTTATATCAATTCTTCAGAGCTGATACAACTTTTGTCACAATGACCTGTGAGAAAGGTTGTATGTTATTTATTAGCCCCATTTTATAAATGAGGAAATTGAACTCACAGAAATTAAATGACTTGGTCAGGTTGTCAGAAGCAGAACTTGAACGCAGCTTTCGTGACTGTAAGTCTAGTGCTGTTTCTCACTTCACTACACCATTATCTATACCATCTTAACAAATGGCCTTAGGATTGACAGCTCTTGATTATTCAGCATTTTGCTGAACCAGATATTGTCTTTTAAATTCTTACTCTCACAATTTATTTGAATGTGTGAGTTAGGCAAATATTTATGATGTTCATAATACTGTAGGAATACAAGCAGGGTGAAGAGAGCATGCATTTAAGTGCCTACTATGTGCCAGTAGAATGTAAGCTTCCTAAAAGCAAGAATTGCTTTTCTTCCCTCCCCCCTTAGTCACAGTTCCCTACATAATAAGCACTTAATATATGCTTATCCAGTTGAAATGGAATTTAATTTTCTTCATAGCATGGATTTATTTTGTTTGAAGTACTCTGAATTCTTAGAACAGCAGACACTTAAACAGCAAGTTTAAGCATATAAAAACATTTAATGTGATAAAAATGCTTTATGGTAGGTATTCAGGAAATTTAGATTCACTGAATTTCGGTGTTGTTTTCATTTGTGGATATCATTGCCTAAATCCATTAGCAATCATAATCGAGAGTAGATTAAATGAACTTAGAGGGAAAGATTTCTTTGTTGATCTCTATTTAAAAAAAAAACACCTCAAAATTTAGTTTTTGCAGATTTTCTAACTTTAATTTAAATTATATGCAATTATTACATATGTACACAATTAATATATATTTTAAATATATACTTTAGATGCTTATTAAATTTAGATGCTTGATAAATATTAACCTCTAATTCTTGTGTTGCTTATAGGCTTTTCTTCTACGAAAGGTAACATGGAATATTGGATAGGGAATTGGCCTCAGAATCAGTAAGACCTGGATTCAAATCCTTCCTCTGATACATACTGGCTGTATAATCAGAGGCAAGTTACTTGACATCTCAGTTTGCCAGACAACTCTCTAAGATTAGAAGTTATAGAGTTGATGCCAGTCTGTATTGACCAGAGGAGTTCCCTTTATTAGTGAAATCACAGATTCAGTCCAATTTATTTTACATTAAAAGTAATAATCTGAGTTATAACTTTAACAGCATATTATGTGAATTATATATTTGCTGACATCTTTCCTTTTACTAAGAAACATTTTGCAGGATGCTTAGGCAGCTCACCTTATGCTACTTAGTCATGGTGATCATAAGCAAGGGAAACTGAATGAAGATAGTTGCTGTTTATAGGCACCACCCTCTTTTTCAGAGGAAGAAGTAGAGACATTTTACTAGGAATTTGGATAGCATACTCTTTCCTCTTTCAATCATATACCTGGAAATACAGAAACGTCAGAGTGATGATGGAGGATGATGAAAAATTTGTTGGAGACTGTGATTTGGGATGAAGAAATAAAAAAGGTCAAAGGTTTTTATATGACACCCATATATCACACTATGACCTTAAGTAATGAATACTTCTCTTCAGAAAACAATCAGAAGAAGCTGTATGTGCTCTGAACAGCATCACAAAAGAAGAAATTGATAGAACAACATGTGTAGGAGTCATTCCAGCATCAGCTGCCAAAGTATAGAACATAAGAACATCCACTGATTAGAACTGAGGTTAAATTTAACAACAAATAAGAAGAATAAATACAAGATCATATTACATGCAGTTACTTATGCTTGCAGTTATAACAGTTTTAGCCATTTTTATTTCATAAAAAGAAGCTGTTGGTTCTGAAAAATGGGAAGTGGATAAAAGCATACAAATTAACTCTGATTATTGCTGTTTCTTAGTGAAATTTGAATATAAAAATAATTTCCATAACTAGGAGTCTTAGAAACCACCTGAGTTAATGAACACTTGATATGACAAAGAGGGAATGGCACTTGAGATACTTGACCAAATATACACAAAGGAAATCTGTGCTGGAGGTAATACAATTTTAAAGATACCGAGGGATTCATTTTCATATTTGTAAGAGAATGCAGTTCCAAAAGAATGGAAAATATACTCCCTGCCCCCGAAACCAAAACATCCTCCAAACAAAGAATTTTAAAGAAAAGAGAAAAAAGGTTAACTGGACTCACCAATATTCAACCACCTCCAAAATGACATGCAGTTTTCCACATCTGTGATGTTCCACCTCCACAGAGAAGAAAGGGAGGTGCCATCTCTGACCTCTTCATTGGGGCCAGACTTTGTCGTTATTTTTCGTGGCATTAAGTTTGAATTTTTGTCATTCTTTTCGTTGATATTGCTATCATTGTTTTTATGATTCTGCTTACTTCTCTTTTCTCTTCAGTTCATGTAAGTCTCCTGATGACTTTTTTTTTCATATCCATCATCATCATCATATCTTGTAACACAAAATTCTGTTATATTCATGTATCCCCCAAAAAAGAATGGAAAGTATCTCAGAATGCATTATTACCAAAAAGAAGTTGACTAAGACTCACAGAATCTTAGAATCAGAAGAGATCTTAGAGGCTGCCATCAGTCACTACTAACCCATATGACTATTTCTCATCCCTATAAAATCTTTGTGACAATAGCCTTTGAAAATATTGAGGGTCTCTGATGAAAATATGATAAGATAAACAGGTAGGCTCTTGTTCCGTCTATGAGAGAGTCTCTATAATCTTGTAGTAGTCTGAGAGGTACAGAAATTAGAAGATTTTGTTTTTATTTATTGCTTATTGGTTACAAAAAAGCATTGGACCTGATGGAGCAAAATGCAGCCTGCAATAGTCTTAAAGTTTCTCCTGTGATTGTTATAATCATAGAAAAGTCCTTGATAGAGGCAACCACAGAGATATGTTTGTTTAGTTATCTTTTAATTATCAGGTGAAACATAAGACAGGAAGACTGTATTGTCCACTCTTATGGAAGAGGTTCTGCACAGAGTGCACAAAGGAGAAGAATTCCTTATGGACGGCAAGTCACTTCACATGTCCCTTTTGATTATTTTGAGTCCCAGAATACTCTGGCATCTCCTCAATAAAATCTATAGCCACACAAAAAGAGCCTGGCACAGGAGAAAGGAAGTGGATAAACAATGCATACAAGTAAATGGAAGAAAGAAAAAGCATTCCCTAAGCATCTATTACATGCTGCATACTGTGCTATATCCAATTATTTACATGCAATGCAATTGGATGAGCATGCTACTGCTCATTTAACTTGGAGAGGCACTGCAGACGAATGATGAACTGGGCTCAGAATTTAATAGGAGGATTACAGTGGGCAGTCCCCCCACTTTTAAGAATGTGTGGCACCTTTAGTGATTTCATCCTCTTATTTTACTGATGATGTTATATGCTTGTGAATCTTGGAATTTTGCAATCTCGGAAGACCCGTCATTGTAGGCAACCCAAGACAGTAGAAAGAAACAAGATACTTATAGTGCTGTAAACTCTAAAATACACTACAAGGGATGTATAAGCAGAATAAGGAGGTGGGCTGATAATGTATTGATTGCAAGGGATAACAGATGGATAGGTAGTCAAAGGGTTGCATTGGAATCAGTGAGATTTTAAAAGGTTCAGAGCAAGGCCTCAAGCATTTTTGGCAAATATTATATGAGAGATTTATAGGATATGTCCAAGAAGCTTATGAGGTAAGAAAG
Organism: Gymnobelideus leadbeateri; assembly: GCA_011680675.1. Lineage (NCBI taxonomy): Eukaryota > Metazoa > Chordata > Mammalia > Diprotodontia > Petauridae > Gymnobelideus > Gymnobelideus leadbeateri. Next base: position 118,724 of record WOXC01011663.1, on the reverse strand, counting down.
GATCGATGAGTTTGTCTACATTGGTGTAGACTGAAATCTATGAATTCCTGGGTCCACTTGAGGTATTGATGTCTATTGCAATATTACAAATGAATATTCTACTCTGTTGCAGTCTCAAAATAGGGACTTTTTTATTAGTAAATTTTAATTCTCTGTCTTAATAATTCCTGTTAATGTTATAAAGTGTCACAAATAATCAGTGGTATATGATGGAAAAAGCACTGATCTTTGGAGTCAAAAGATCTGAATTCAAGTCCTGGCTTCAACATATACTAGGTATTTGACCTTAAGTAAATTTCATGTATCTTCCTTTAAGTTTCAGTTTCCTCATCTATAGAATGTGGATAATAGCATTTGTATGAACTAACATTGAGAATTGTTCTGAGAAAACCTCTACAGAAATGGGCAATGAATGAATGAATGAATGAATAACAGTAATAATGACTAACAATATTAATCTTCTTTCTTTGTTCAGTGACCAACATTCATTGGATTTTAATTATAGTGTTTATCTGTTTGCCATGTCTGCTTTTACATAGTATTTGTGTTTGGAACATATGTTTTATTTAAGAATCTCATATATATTTTCAATAGACTTAGGTTCATTGAATCCTTGGACAAGTAAACTGTTATTTGCAAATAAATTTCAACATTTGGATATCTTTAGATTAGATAATGATCCATATAGTGGCTTCTTGTCCATCTTTCAAGCTGCAGTTGTAGTCTTTTTCTTTTTTTAGATTTTATCTTAACATTTGGTTTTTCATTCTGTATTTTAGATGTGAACAAAATAGAACATGTTAGTCTATGTAGTTCCTCTGTGCTTGCAGCCTTTTCTTCTGTGGGGGCTAGAATTTGCTTGCTTTTAAATAATGAAAACCTGTGATAATTTCAAGGCTTTTCAAAGCTACTGAATGAGTGGTTTGATTCATATTTTTATGACAATTTTATTATAAAATTCGAAATACATGATCCTAGAAGAATGTTTTAATTTAATTGCATTTGAATCACTTCTGTTTCTATAGCCCTTTTGGAGATGGATGAATAAACTACTAAAGAATCTTTTTAAGAAGCCAAATGATACAGAACGGCCTTCTATTCCTGTTGTCCCCTCCAAGGATCCATTGGGCTTTAGTTGGTGGATTATTACTCACCTAGCATCATTTTACCAATTTGACCGTAATGGAGTGCTAGATGAAAAGGTAGTATCATAATTCCTCTTGCTTTTATCTTGAAATAGTGGGTTTTGACTGTAAAGTGCATGTTCTCCCTTTTCCTACCCCCTTTCATTGTGATTGTGATTGAATGTTTTACTTGTTATTTTATGTTCATTTGTGGTAATCGTGTAGAACATAGTACTGTGTTCATTTGTGGCAATCGCATAAGGCTTAGGCTCCTCAAGGGCAGGGATTAGTTAATTTTTTGTCCTTGTATATACAGTGCCTGACACATAGTGGACACTTAATAAATGCTTACTGATTGATTCTAAAGGGTAAAGATAGCCATAAGTTTGAAGATTCTTCTTTTGGATCATAAAAAGTGCTCTAATTACAAATGTAAATATCTCAGTAAGGGAAAGGTTAATGTTTATGAATACTGCTACTTGGTAAAATAATTAAAGCCAAGGATATGGCCCAAGTGCTGTGAGAACCACTTTACCTAATCTGAGCCCATAAAGAATCTTGGACTGGAAGTTAAATAATTTATTGAGGGGTTTTGTTCTAGGATTGACAACCATCTTGCAGTGTGACTATAGGAAAATCAACTAATCTCTCTGGACTTTAGTCATCTAATATGCAAACTGAAGGAACTGGACAAGATTATCACTGAGGACTCTTCAGTCTTTAACACACTGCTTTGGTAGTGTCAGTACTACTGATAATCACTTAGTGTTAAGCTCCTACACTGCCTTGAAGACACTGACTTTTTCTGGACCATAGGAGGAAGGGATTGTTTTAAGAACAACTTTGAACAAATAAGTCATATTGACTACTACAAATACCCAGATTAATCACAGAGGACATGTGAAGGAAGACACTATCTCCATCCAGAGAAAGAACTGATAAACAAAAGTATGTATAGAATTATTTTGTACACATATACGTATATGGATATATATGTGTGTATACACACACATACATATACACACACATACACACACATTACGGTAGCCATCTCTCAGGGGAAGGAAAAAAAGGGGGAAAAGACTTTACATAACTATTATATTTTTTAAAAAGAATATCAAGTTGTACATAATAGATTTTCAGTTTCATGTGCAGTCATCTTTTTAAAAATATACTATGTTGAGGGGGCGGAGCCAAGACGGCGGAGTAGAAACAGCTCATCCAAGCCATTCTGCCCCCAGATTCCCCCCAAACTATGTAAAAGGGGACTCTGAACAACTTCTGGAGCCCCAGCACCCACAGAACGACACAGAGAAGCTAACCTCCCGCTGAGGACAGCCCAGCAGCCCTGCAGGAAGGACCAGCGCAGAGCTCCAGGAGCCGGCAGCGCGCAGAACGCGGGAGCCGAGCTGAGTGGAGCCCAGGTCCCCGTGAGCTGAGATTTTAGCCCCAGGGCGGCAGGGCCAGCAGCCGGCTGGAGAGACCCCAGAACACCAGCAGCTGTGGCAACTCCAGAATCATCAACATAGACATGCCTAGGACAAAGTAAGAGGTTAGTGTCCTATGGACTTTGGGACCAGTATTTGGGGAATGCGTCGGCTCCCTCCCCTGGGGGCTAGAAGCTTCTGAGGAGACACGCCATTTTGTAGTTTTCAGAGGCAGCTCCAGCACCTGGCCTGCAAACTGTAGGGAGATCCAGCGATCAGTGTTTGGGGGGTAATCGCTCTTGCTTCAACCTCCCTGGATCTGGATTGTGATCTAGGGTGGAAGTCGTGGGTGGGTTTACAGTTGCCAGAAACGGAAGTTGCCCCCCACACGTTCGGGACGAAAATTCCTCTATCTGGCCTTAAAGCCATAGTGTGGCAACAAGCCCAAAAGTCAAGTAATTAAGTGGCAACATGCCAAGGCAAAGGAAACAGAAAAATGCAACCCTAGACTCCTATTTTGGGGGCATAGAGCGGGAAAAGGACTGTGAGGTCAGAAGTCCTGCTCCAAAAGCCCCAGGGGAAAACATGAGCGGGTTGCAGGCCATAGAGGACCTTAAGAAGGACTTTAAAAATCAAATAAGAGAAGTGGAGGAAAAATTGGAAAGAGAAATGAGAAGGATGCAGGAAAAGTATGAAATGAGGGTCAACAGCCTGACTGAGGAAAACAACACCTTAAAAAATAGACTAACTCAAATGGCAAAGGAGGCCCAAAAGGGCAATGAGGAGAAGAATGCCTTAAAAAGTCGAATTTGCCAGATGGAAAAAGAATCTCAAAAGTTCACTGAGGAGATTCATTCCTTCAGAGTTAGACTGGAGCAAATGGAAGCTAATGACTTTATGAGAAATCAAGATGCTGTTAAGCAGATCCAAACAAATGAAAGATTAGAAGGCAATGTGAAATATCTCATGGGAAAAACCACTGACCTGGAAAATAGATCCAGGAGAGACAATTTAAAAATTATTGGACTACCTGAAAGCCATGATCAAAGAAAGAACCTAGAAATCACCCTTCAAGAAATTCTCAAGGAAAACTGCCCTGATGTTTTAGATCCAGAGGGCAAAATAGAGCTGAAAGAATCCACCGATCACCTCCTGAAAAAGATCCCAAAAAGAAAACTCCCAGGAATATTATAGCCAGGTTCCAGAATCCCCAGATCAAGGAGAAAATACTACAAGCAGCCAGGAAGAAACAATTTCAATATTGTGGAAACACAATCAGAATAGCCCAGGACCTGGCAGCTTCTACACTGAGGGATCGAAGGGCATGGAATATGATATTCCAGAGGGCAAAAGAACTGGGAATGAACCCAAGGGTCACCTACCCAGCAAAACTGAGTATTTTGTTTCAGGGGAAAATATGGTCATTCAGTGGAATAGAGGACTTTCAAGCATTCTTGAGGAAAAAACCAGAATTGAATAGAAAATTTGACATCCAGACACAAGAAGGAAGAGATGCCTGAGAAGGTAATCGGGGAAGAGAGATCAAGGGGAACTTATCAAAGTTGAACTATTTACATTCCTATATGGAAAAGCAATAACTGTGACTGATAATATCTTTCTCACTATGAAAATAATGGAAGAAGGGTGTGTGGTTATAGGAATACATATGTGAACATGTGTGTATATGGTTACAGTTATATATGGATAGAGGGCATAGGTTGAATTTGTTGGGAAGGGAGAATACTCAAGGAATGAAATTATGAGGTGAGAGAGGAAAGTGGCAAGAGGAGATGGGGAGAGACAGGGTAGGGTAAACTACTCATGTAGAAGAAGCAAGGGGGAGTGGTTGCAAGGAAGGAGGAGAATAGGAAGGCAAAAAAGGCAAAACCACATTCACATTGAATTTGGTTCAGGGAGAGAATGACATACATACTAAATGGGTTATCTCAACCTGCAGCAGGATAGGGGGAAGGGGATGAGAGGAGGGATGATGGATGGGAGGGCATCCTTGGGGGGACAGGAGGTTGGAAGTGCCCACTATAGAAGAGGGACAGGATCATGTAGGGAATGGACCAGGTAGAGGGTGGGATGAGTGGGAGGGAAGTATAAGCAGCCTTGTACAATATATCTACTATGATAATGTTTTGCATAGCTAGATATGTACAACATATACTGATTTACTTATCTCCCCAGAGGGAATGGGTGACAAGGGAGGAAGGAAATGGATCTGAAATTCGAGGTCTTAACATTACATGTTTCAAATATATATAAATACTATCATTAATACTCTTTTGCTTGTAATTGGGAGATAAGATGTGAAGGCATTGGGACACAAAGATTCACCTTCCTTTAATGGAAAAGTCGAAGGGGGTATGGGAGAAGGTATGGGAGAGAGCAGATTGGAGGAAGTGATATCTTGTGGGACTACTATTCTGGGAGGTTGGGTAGGGGAATAACGGGGGGAAAATGATTGTAACTCAAAATCCGGCGGAAATGAATGATGTAAAACAGAAGTTAATAAAGCATTTGTTTAAAAAAATAGTGTTATGGAAATGTTTGTTTTATTCCCCAAATGAAAAATAAAATAAAATTTTAAAAATAAAAAAAAAAAAACCTCCCTGGCCCTAATAGCAGCCATTAGGGGGCCTAATCACAGCCTTAGTCAGCAGTCAGGGCTCTAAAGGGGACAAGGACTTCCCTATTGCTGAAGCATGAGATTGAGACCTCTAGCCTTTGCTTTGGTTCCCTAAATCACAGCGCCATGCTCATCAGGATATTGAAGTGGCTGCCAAGGTCCTAGTCCCAACCTTGGTCAGCAAGTTATGGATGTAGCAGGATGGGGAAAGCCTTCTCATTGAACCTCAAGGTCACCCAGGCAAGTCTTTGATTTCTTCCTGAATCACTGCTCATTTGAGGGATAGCAAATCAGCTGTCTGGTTGATTGATCCCCATTGCTGAGGGGACTGCTCCTTGAGCCAAAAGAAGGGGATGCAGGGATCCCCACAACTGGAACACCTAGTTCAGTGGCCTGATTCTTGCCCACTCCAGGTTGGAAGGGAGGTAGCAGTGAGACTGCTTGTCCTTTCCTATCAATGGATGGACTGCTGTCAGGCTATTTAGTACCACTTCTTGGTCAGTGGCTTATGGACCAAAGGAATGTATCTGTGATTCTCACTCTGCCTGTTGCCCAACCAACTGGTCTGTTTGGATCCTGTCAAGAAGAGATGACTTTTAACAATGACTGTAGATGGCTTTCTTAGGGGTACATTGATACTTCTTCACCACTGGCAGTCAGTGGTTAGGCAGGAGTGATTTTAGAGTTAATCTGCATAGTAACAGTGAAACCCATTTGAGGATAAGGGAGAGGAAGAAGGCCAGACTCCAGTGGAGACCTATATAAAGGTTTAAGTGATCCCTGAGGGATGAGGGGATCTCAGGGCATTAGCTAAGAGTAGGAGACAATCAAGCAGTCCAGTGATTGTTCCACTGACTGATGATTTCATTGTGGTTTTTCATAGGGTTTTTATGGGCCCCTGCACCTCAAAATGAGGAGAGAACATTTCCCCTTGAACATTTGAGCCTCTCTAAGCCTTCTCTTCAGATGCAGGGCAGTGAAGGGTTGCCCAGTATCCCAGCTTTGTGGCTGACCAGGATGGTGGCCTACCACAGTACACTGTCAGGAGAAACCAGAGCATGGGAGTTTTATCAAAATTGTTCATGTTTCCTTAGCAACTTAACTGCATCACAAGCCAGAGTTACTAATTAGGCCCTAACTATTGAGATAAAGTTTAGGGAACATTAGAAATTTACCCAGTTTAAGAATCAAAGGATCATACAAAGAAACATTTTCACTATACATATGTTACTTTTAAAATCTTCTGATTTGACAATTTTGTTTGTGTGTGTATGTGTGTTGGTCATTACAAGCATTCTTTAATAGAAAAACCATAACTATATTGTAAACTTATAAATGGACTATTATCTTGAGTCCCTTAAAATAAGAGTTAGGGAATTTTTAAGCAGTATTTTGATGTCTTTTATGATTAAGAGATCCAAAAAAAAAAATGTTTAGTGTGTTGACCAAGGCCTCTTGAGAGGATTTATGGAATGATGTGAACAAGAATCTCATGAGATGCGATGGTATGAATCAGCTGTTTTCTTAAAGCACAGGATTTGGAGTTAATATTAATATTAATTCAAACCCTGTCTTAGATGCTGCCTAGCTGTCTGAACCTGGGCAAGTCATTTAACCTCTTATAGCCTCAATTTTCTCATCTCTAAAATGGGGATAAATAATAGAACCTAGGGGCGGCTAGGTGGCGCAGTGACTGAGTCAGAAGGACCTGAGTTCAGATCTGGCCTCAAACACTTAACACACACACACAAGCAAAAACCTAACATTGTGACCTTGGGCAAGTTACTTAACCCCAATTGTCCTCCAAAAAGCAAAAATAATAATAATAATAATAATGATAGAACCTACCTCAAGGGGTTGTTGGGAGACTCAAATAAATTAAAGAGCTTTGCAAATTTAAATCTCTATAAATGCTTTTTTGTTATTATTGTTGTTGTTATTACATCTACATCATTGACACCACATAACCTTTAAGGTAAATCAGTGTCTAATATTTTAAATTGAATTGTTTTGTCTTAAAGAATATCTTAGTTTTAAATGAACTATATAGTCCTTCCTAGTTTTGTTAGCCAGTTATGTACAAAGGCACATCAAGTAAAATTCTTTCTGTGCTCATCCTTCTTGTGACTCCTCCACTTATTTAGCTGTCTATAAATACTGTAATGAAAACCATTATTTCATATGCCAACACCATGAAAAGAGATAGATGTCAGGAATCCTGAAGTCAGGTACTTTCTATTTCTCAAAACCAGCTCTGACCCTTCTGGAACATTCCTTGATAGTTTTGTTTTTTTTTTTTAACAGACTTTTATTCCTTGTGAGTAAGTGAGCCAATGGCAACAGGAAGGGTTATCCAGGAAGGGTTATCCTTCGAGAGTCAGTTTATGATTTTTCATTCCCATGTTTTGGGGCTATATAAGCTAAAAGTGTCTTTAAGGGGCTGTCTTGTTCTTCCTTTGTCACTAAATACTATTATTCTGACCTTGATTCCTTTAAAATAAATAGCTCTCTTGTTTTTCTTAAAGAACTTCTAGAAAGGACTTCCTTTTAATTCAACAAACATTTATTAAGCATTTAACTCTCTTTAAGGTACTGTCCAAGTACAATTGTCCATTGTTTGGTGCCATCCTGTCAGAGTTAGTGGATACTTTTTTCTTTTTGCTAGCAGTTAATAACCTGTTTTCTTACACTATAGGAAGTTTTTCTTCTAGTTTGTAGCAGTGTCTGTTGTGTTAAATCATAGTACCAAATGAAAAGAAAAAAATTGAAAGATTTTAAAAAGATACATTCCATCCCCTCAATGTACAGGGCTCCAGTTTCTAATATGAATCCTGTGGCAACCTTTCTGTCCTCAGAGTTCTTTGAAAGGTCACTGGCAGCCCACATTCACATTGGATAATTGTTTAGTACTCCGTGATTTAGTTTTTCAGGGCCTGGTGATTTGAACTCAACTAGACTTTAAGTTTCTTAAGGGCTTCCATTTTATTTTTGTATTCCAATCTCTAGCATAGTGCCTTCCACAAAGCTTATTAATTGCTTATTGGTTAATTGATATCAATTACATGTGGCCTAACTGTTCTTTAACTTGTGCTGGATTTCAAACACCTTTGTTCATTAAGCAGAGAAAGACACAAGAAAAGAAAGTAAAATCCAGTTTTTTTAATGACATCTCCTTTCGGTTTGCCTCTTTTCCCCAGAACTTCCTCTCTACTTCCCTGGCCCCACTTGCAGGGCAAAGCTTGATTAATTTGGTAGTCCAAGACAGAAACACAAGATAAATCTAATTATTCAATAGTATCTATAAATCTGACTTCTCCCATCACAACCACCCCTCCCCTCAACACTGTTCCACAGTAACTTCCTTCTGTTTACTTAGATGTTAAATTTCCTAGTAAAATTTATTTTTCATAAATACATATTGGCCTGCTAGTCATTGCTTTTCTTTGTAAGTACTCACAGAACATCTCTAGAAATTTATTTCTAGAATGTTATCAGGAATTGATATCAAGTTCATTGAGATGTATTATTCCTCTGTTTATCCAGCTCTTCATCTCTCAGTTGTCTAGGCTTGTCATTTCATTGGTGAAGGTATCATCTAGTGAGGAAACTCAAATCCTTTTACCATTCAGATCAATACTTCTGCAATGTATAGACTTAGAGGGTTGCCTGAGATAAATATGTGACATAGAACTCGAATGACTCTTGAGTTGCTCTATCACAATGATATGCTGCCTCTTACGTTTTTTCCCCACATTCTCTCTCTGTTTGGGAAAATCACGATACTTGCCCACTTCTGGGCCTGTACATTCTACCAGGCTCTTGAAAGATAACCGGTATTGAGGTTCAGGATTTGCTTCTCCAATTCTTTCAATGTATTAAAATGTTGTTTGTCTAGGGTAATTGGCTTTAGGTAACTAAGAACATTTTAGCAAACGAGATTATGTATATGAAGTACTTAATAAACCTTAAAGCATTATATAAATATTAGCTATCATTATTATCCTCAGCCACATGGTCAGTAAGCATTTATTAGACACTTATTATGTGCCAAGCACATAAGTACTGAGGATGTTAACTTGAAGTTAACATCCTGCCTTCAAGGAACTTGCTTTCTAATGGAGGAGACAACACGTTAGCTACATATAAGATATGTACAGAGCAAATGAAAGTAATCAGAAAGGGGAAAGTAATAGCAGCTAGAGAACCAAGAAGGGCCTAGTGTAGAAGGTGGAATTGGAGAGATAGAGGTGAGGGGGCAAGAACATTCCACGTATGGGCACAGCCCACAGTTGAGAGATGGAATATCTTAAGTAAGCAACAGAAAGAAGGCCTGTGGGGCCAGGTTATCTCATATTATGAATTCCAGTTAACTGCATTTTGTTCTGTTTTTCTAGTCTGAAGATTATTCTCCTTGGTAGAGAATATAGTAGCAAGAGAGGCTAAAGGAAATTTTACTTATCTCTATTATTACTGGTAATTTTCCCATCAACTCCAATCCCCTTCATCCCTTGATCTTCATTGCTTCCAGCACAAATGGGAAAAAAAAGACACTTTTTCTAATGACTTCTCAACTTATTGAAAACCTCAGCTCTTCTGGTCTTTAACTTACCTTCTGACCTTGTTCTGTGATCATGGAATTTAGAGCTGGAAGGACTTTTAAGACATCATCTAATTCAGGGGTTCTTAACCATTTTTATTCATGATGGACCTTTTTTGGCAGTTTGGTGAAGCCTATAGACTCATCAGAATTATATTTTTAAGTACATTAAAATAAAATACATAGGATTACCCAGGGAAGCTAGTCATAGTAAAATAGTTTATCTATCTATGTAGTCTATCTGTCTATCTTTTTAAAAATCAAGTTCACAGACTCCAGGTCAAGAACCCCCTTGCTATAATTCAACCTTCCCCCATTTTACAGATAAGTACATTGAGTTTCAGGTAGATGAAGTGACTTGCCAAAAATCAAACATATAGTAAATAACAGTAAGTAACAGAACTATGAGTTAAGACCATGTCCTCCAACTCCAAATCTTTCAGTTCTTTCTGAACTTAACTCTTTTTTGTACATCTTCCATGATCTGCCTCCCACCGATTGTATGAGGTGGTGATAGATTGGAGAACAGCTGAGATTGCTGTGCAAGACTGTTCCTGTATCATTTTATGAGATCTTAAATGACTCTTGAATAAACAGAGCAGTCAATTAACTAGAATTTAACAATTATAATAATAACTATAACTTATATAACACTTTAAAGTTTGCAAAATGCTTTACGGATATCTTATTTAATTCTCATAACAGCTCCCTTGGAGATGGGTGCTGATATTACCCATTTTACTGATGAAGAAACTAAAGCAGGCAGAGGTTAAGTGAATTGCCTAGTATCTGAGGCTGAATTTAGTGAGGTCTTCCTGACTCCAGGCCTAGCATTCTATCTATACTACCTACCTACTTTTACTTCATGTATGATGTACAAAGCATTCTGATCATGTTGATGATGGTGATGATAGTAGCTGGCATTAAATACAGCTTTTAGGTTTGCAGAACACTTTCAAAAAATTATCTCATTTGATCCTTACAACAACCCTATTATTAATATTGCTGTTTAGCATAGGGGGAAACTGAGACACAGAGAGAGAGAGAGTTTAACTGACTTTCCCTTTCCCAGGATCACACACCACTATGTGAGGCCTGATTTAAACTCAGGTGTTCCTGACTCTATGTCTAGTACTTAATCCACTACACCTAGATGCCCAAGACATAGAAGACACAGTCTTCTGATGCACTTTTTGAAGAAATAGTAACTTTTAACTGTCAAGGATACCAATTATTTAGTTAGCTGTTAAATAATGAATAATGTCTCCATATGTGGCAGGTATGAGGGGAATGATAGTCTGTTTTTATCATCATTATTAATACTGTTAATATTATGACTAATTCAGTTTGATTCGACAGGTACTAGGCACTAATCTTTTATCGTCCCGAATTTATTCTTTGTGTTTTACAGGGAAACTTAGTGAGGATCCCTTTTCTTTTTTTAAACACATAATAACATTTATCCAAGTATTTGCATTTATAAATTTGCATTATATTATTTGCATTATAAATGCAGTATAGCATTTATCCAAGTATAGTCTCTTTCCTCAATTTTTTTCTTAAAAATATCAGTTTTTTTTGTATCTTCATTTGAAAAAATTCCTACCTTTGTTATGTGAAAAGTTTTTGTGTCTTTAACTGCAGTTTTTGAATTTATTTTTCATGATATTATTTTCCCACCTTATTTTTCTCTTTAACCTTCTTCACCGTGTTTTTTCCTTTTTGTGTCCAGAGTTCTGAATTGATTCTAAAGATTCCCTTTTCTTTAGTTTCATTAATATCATTATCATTATTGTTTTTATTTTTGTTTTTGTTTTGTTTTTTGGAGGGGGAAGGCAGGGCAATCGGAGTTAAGTGACTTGCCCACGGTCACACGGCTAGTAAGTGTTAAGTGTTTAAGGTCAGATTTGAACTCAGGTCCTTCAGGGCTGGTGCTCTATTCACTGCGCCACCTAGCCACCCCCAATTATCATTATTAATGTTACAATAATATTTATTGTTATTAAGTATTATTATTCTACCTTGCATTTATTTTGTGCTTTCAGCTTTTCCAAAATTTTTTCACATGAATTACCACTTTTCTTCTCTTGGCAGTCCTTTGAAATAAAACATATTTTTTTGTACCTATTTGATGGATGAATAAAATGAATCAGAGAAAAAGGAGGCAGCATATCTTGGAAAGTTCATGGGATTTGAACCAGGAGAAACCAGGTCCAAATTCTCAGCATTTTCTCTGCTGCTAACTTCCTACAGAACTTTGGGAAAGTCATTTTACTTCTCTGGGTCTCATTTTATTCATCTGTAAAATGAGGGAGATTGAGCTCAATGACCACTTAGGAATTTTTTTCAGCTCTAAATCTATGATCTTCTGATTCTTTGAAAAGTTAAAGGCAGTGGAGGTCAGGGGGAGATATTGCTTGATGCCATTGAATCTAAATATTAGGTTAACAAATTTAAAATTCAGATAGAATATGACAGAATTTCTCCTTTTGTATTTAGTTGAACCAGACATATCTTAGTCCATTCTTTCAAAAAAATTAGCTTAAGTCTTGGTGATAATTGGCTCATTTTGTTATCAGTATCTTGAAAATTCTTCAAATTCCATTTTTTATGGTTTTAACACATCCAAGTATAAAAAAGAAATGATTATGCAGTAAACATTCTTTATTCTACTAAACAGTAATCTGGTGGAAGGAGGATGATATGAAGTAATAATGGTTATTCATATATTCTTCAGGGGAAAAAAATGCCTCTAGTCTTGTTTCATCCATGGAGGTGTTTCAATTTTTTAATGTGGACTGCTTTGCCCTAGAGGTTAATGTAAAATCTTTACATTCTAAATAGGTTTTCAGCTGTGGTTAGTTATTTTTTATTTTATAAGTTCCCATAACTTGGATGTATCCTGTATATGGATTTAAACCAGAAAACTGTAGCCAATTTTTCAGTCTAAGAATATAAGGAAACTTTGGTCTTTCATTTCTCATACTTCAGGTTTTAGATTTATCGTACATTTCTGTTTAATGCTTTTCTCTTCTCTTAACCCAGACCCAGAGCATGTTATCCTCTCAAAATCCTGCTCATCTATTTTAAAACCAAATGGAGTGTAAAGAGGAAAATTCACCACTTTTGAACGTTGCAGGGGTCAGTTTTAACGCTGCTTTCTCTGTCCAGACCACAGAGAGAATTATTCCGGGCTAGGTGATACTCTTCTTGGAAATTTCTGAAATGACTACTGGATAAAAGGATGCAAAATGTAACCCTGAAAGGAGAGTAGAGCCTTTCTCCTATATAGACTAGAAATGGAGGGCAAGGGAAGATTCATTTTATTTTCCTGATAGAGATACAGCTTATGCAAGACCTCAAGTGTGTTTCTCAGTTGTAGTTTTTATAGCAGCCTTGGAAGTAGAAAACATCACTCCAAGTGGGTGGTTCCATAATAATTTTATACCACTTGGAAGCCAGTTAGTCATAATTTTACATGTAGAACAAATACTATTGCTACAGAAAACTGAGTTAAAACTGCCCCCTCACTCCCATCCCCTAAAAAAGGGAATTTACAGCTGATATTTCTGTCCTTTATGCATACTCTGTTTTGTAGTGACCCAGATGCTAGTTCCTTGGGATTAGGATGATACTTGACTGTTTTGAATTTTAGCTTCTACACATCATCTGTCTGTTTTTACTAGACAAGATGCTTGTATTACATCTGCAGAGTTCTAATTAGTGGAATAATGCAGCTTGGGGGAGGCATTAGAAATTTTATCAGGAAATACTGTACAAATGGAATACAAGCATTTACCTAAGAGTCAATTTTTGGTTTACAAAGTCTACTCGAATTAAACCATGAATTTTATCATCCACATTGTTAGTTACCCTATGCAATTGCCATCTCATGTTTTTCCTTGTAAAACATGTTGATTTAAAAAAAGCAAAAACTAGTTACTGAGTGAAAGATAGGTTGGTAAAATTTTTATTCTTTGATAATTGCTAGGACTTTTATTATTTCAGATGCACAAATTGATTTTTCAAAAATTAATATTTCTTCTTTGCTCAAATGAAGACTCAAATTAAACCACAGAGTCTTACCTACTTTAGGTTTATGTGAAATGTATTTAAAAAAGTAATAATTCATTTAAATCAGCTATCTAAATGAACATGGGCACACTATTTATGTCCAGTGTATGATTCTTGCTTCTTCTTACTCTTCTGTCACTACAGAATCTTAACATCTGTGTGATATTTCATTAGTTTGAGTTGGTCAGAGAAGTCCTACTTTATTCTTCCAAAATAACGATATAGCAGTTCCAGCTTTCTGGACTATAACTGAAAACCAAGAAGTAAGCATGCATAGTAAAAAAAAAAAAAGACTTATAAGCAGTTAAATATATTTCATAATGTTAATGCAGTGTTGTACACTTTACTGAGAGGAGAGTCTCCCCGTCCTCTCACAAAGCCTATTTATTCTTATTTTAGACACAGTTTTAATAATCTTGACTGTCTAGTTTCTAAACTCACAGTAGACCAGAAGCAGTAAGGGGGCAGAGCTTTGGAAGATAGTCATAATAGCAACAAGGAGACTTCTGACAGTAAGGGAGGAGAAAGAAAAACTAAAAAGCATGCATGAACTCAAAAGAGAACAAAGGTCTGGCTTACCTTAATATGCCCTTAGTCTATAGAATAGTATAATAATCCATGTTTATATCAGTAACCTTAAGTCATTAAGAAACAACCGAATTTTATTACTATAATCTATTTAAGAATCCAAAACTGAATATAGCAATATATTCTTACAAATGTTTCATATTTTAGATTATATCACAGACAATCACATTAAAATGAAACAAATATTGCTCATAAAAGGACACATCTTTGTCAAATTTATAGCCAGGTTTTTATGTGTAGTCTACCTAGCCTATATCATAAGTAAATAATGGCTGAAATTATCATTGGTTCAATGCTTTGTTGTTCCTTGATTTCTTTTTCTTCTGTTTTAGTAAACTTCCATCCTTTTCACCTTGAAGAGGGAAAGATGGAGACATTAAATATTACATCGTCATCATGGGTTATATCCTAAGTCTATTTCTTTCTCCTTTGATAATAGTCCTTAACAACATTCAATTTTAAATAACCGATATTTAAAAGCCATTGTGAACTAAGGTGTCTTGAGGTGTGATAATGTATCAGATTAAATAAACTTCTTTTGCTTGTTTCACTGCAGTTTCCTCTAAGTATATTTAGAATAGCAAACGATGCAAATCAATCATGAAATTGTTTCTTGTTGTTGTTGTTGTTTTGATCCAAGTGTGAGAAGGTCTAGTTGTTTCTGGAAAAATGAAAATCATTTTGGACAAACAATATTTCAGCAATGGTCTGTACGATGTAATTGTATAGGTAGCTATAGGAAGTTTTGTGTATACTTTCAAAATATACAAAACATTTTTGTATATACAATATACAATAAAATATACAACATACAAATAATATATAAAATATACAATATACAATAAGACATACAATAAAAATATACCAAATATTTCCCCAGAATTTTGTGTTATTTTAAACACTAAATAAAATAATAAATAAATGAATCCTTATTTAGTGAAGGTTATAATTTTGTTTTGGTGTAAAGACTTAAGTAGTTAGTAATTTTTTCCCCCAATTCAGTCATCTACTAATATAACACGATAGGGGAAAATTATCAGATACATGTAAGAATGTATCTCCCATTGACATTGCATCAAATTCTATGGTGATAGAAATCTTTTTTTTAAAAAATGGTCATTTACCTGTCCTAGTTTTTAAAATATGTACTGTTAGAAGTGGTGATTTCTTTGATTTAGAAATGTTTTTTTCTCTTTCCAGAAACAAATGAATTCAAATTGGAGCTTTGTAGAAGAATTATTGAAAAAGTCAACTAATGTCCAGGTGTGTATATTAAGAAGCAATAAAAATATCGGCATGTTAAATTTTGGGGCATCACATAGGATACATATAGAAGAAAACACAAAACAATATTGGTAATTGTAATTGAGGCATACAGATATTCTTGGGGGGGGGGGGTTGTTTATTTGTTTGTTTTTGCCAAGGTGAAGCCAGTGCTTATGAGATTAGTAACTATTCTTTAAAGATTTCTTTTTTCTTGACACTTAAGTTGTCAGATAAAGGATAAAGATAATTATCCCGGTTGGCTATTTTGACAAGATATATTCAAAATAAAGTCTAGATGCTTAGAAACTGTAAGCCATACATTGAATGTGTGGATATCAAGTCTAGGAGACATGATGGGCGAAGATAGTGGCATTGAAAATTCAGCTATATCCTCATCACAGCAGGAAGGTGACTTGCCTTGCTGAGCAATTTGTCTTACAGGCTTGAATCATACTCTTACTGATAAGGTTCTAGTTTCTGAGCACTCATTTCATACCTTATCATTTTTCTTTCTGCAGAGCTGTTAATGCAGTGCTTCATGGCCCAGAGGTCAGACTTGACCTCCTTTTAAAGTGGTTTTAAATATGCTGTTCATCACATTTTTAAACATGTTGCATTGTAACTCTGTAAATTTGTTCTGAATTTTCATGGTATAAATTGCCTTTTATGTAATACCTTTGAGAAAATTAAGGAAATGAATGTTGGTTTTCATTTGGGAAAGAAATTATTTAGCTACTAGGAAATAAGACTTTAAAAATTTCTGAGAGAAATAAAGCAGAAATGTGGTAGTTAATAGACTATTTTCAACCAGTGCTTTGAAAACCAAGTCTGTGAAACTCAGTTTAACAGCTTATTTTTGAGACTTTTGAGACCCCTTTTGAATTGTATATGTAAATTGTTTTAAAAAATAATGTTTTTCCAGATGAATATATATTTAGTTATAACACAGATTTATTAATTATGTAGGTGAGAGCTCAGAATTCTCCCTTAGATGGAATGTCAAAGAACCCTCCACTTGGAATAGAAGTGATGTTACCTTTTTACAGTTTTGCTGCAAGTTTTATCACTGCTTTGCTACAAAGTTTTGTTGGTTTTTTTTTTTAAATTACTGCCCACATTTTATTATTATGTATACTCTCATAACCTTTCTGCTCCCTGAAAAGTTCTTTTTTTGGTTGATAATATCTTGATTTTGAACATTTAAAACTCCTTATATAGTAATCTAGTTTTAAACTTTGACTTTAAGACATTTGGAAATTATTGACATGTGATCATTATGTTATTTATATAAACTATTAACCACATTTACCTGATATTGGCTCAAGGGATCTTTTTTTGTAGTATTTTTTATGTTGTTGTTTTTATTTAACGGAAAGGGTTTAATTTGAAACCAAAGAAAAGGTTTTTTGTTTTATTTTCAGAAAGACTAGATTTTATCACTACTTTGTTGGAAGGTATAGGGATAGTTGATAACGGCTGCTTAGATTCTTTGTTTTGGTCCTCTAAGTACTATGGGAAGATGGATAGGTTTCTAAATATTTCTGTAGAAATCTTGAAATAGGTAGAAAACAGATAAGTCATGGTGAGGAACAAAAATGTAAATATATTATATGTGACAGCAGGAAAAACAGTATGTAGTCATCTCTGCCTTATAGCAATAATATTATTTTTACTAAGATTGTAAATCACTTTGTATCAGTCTTTTAGTGATTTATTATTATTATTTTCCTTTAAATTATGACTATCAAGTATTGCTCCCCTTCCCCCACCTATCACCACATCTTCCCCCTCCAAGGAAAGGCACTATATCGACCATGAAAAGAGATTCTCCTCAGTTGGAATGTCTAATAATATAATAAAGCTTTTATTGACACTGCTGGATTTAACTTTTATAATACTATATTTTTTATAAGGGTGAGAGTTAGAGCTGGTTCTGTAGCACACTGTGTAATTCCTATATATGGACATAAGGATAAGTTAGATTTTTTTTATTTAGGACAGCCTGTACAGTAAATATTTCTTTATGAAACTAGAGCCAGCACAAAGCAAGATTTTTTACTCATTCAAACTGTGTAATATCTTCCATTTCCTAATATTTAGGAAGATTAAGCCCCTCTCTCCAATACTATCTCAATTTCATCATGCCTTGCATTGTGTCAAATCATATTCCATAAGTAATATAGAGCTACTTGCTGGTGTTCTTGAAACCAATTTTGTGGGTTCAGTAGGTGGTCATAAAGAATAAATAATATGTTTAGATAGAAGTATCATTTTGATTATATCTGTTTTTCTCCCCACTGAGATAAATTAAAATCTGACCGCCCTCGTGTTCTGACTTGATCTCCAGCAGAGAAACAGTCCATTTATAGTCTTAAAAAAAACCACCCAAAAATGTACAATAGTCTTAAGATAAAGTTGATAGAATCTTGAAAGCAGTATTAATTAAGCAAACTATATTTTTCAAATTATTCTTTTTCATACCAAGACAGAGGCACTAAGCTTTACTGACGATCACTGATACATTGTGTATCATTGGACTCTGCCCATCAAAGTAAAGATGAAAAAGGTTTTTTTTCTTCTTAATCATTGTGAAAAAATACCTTAAAACTAAACTGTCCTTTTAAATTAGCCAGCTGTATTTAGAATGCTGTGGGGAAAAGAGAATTAAATTGTTTATGTGCTGTTTCAACCTTAAAACAGCATTATTTTTATTTTTTACAGGAAAGAATTTCAGGTTTTTTTATTTATTGGTTTGAGTTTTCTTTTCTTTCCTTAAGTTTACTGAGACAAAATAACATTTTATAGACAGCCTATTTGCAAGAGTCTTAACAGAAAGGGTCATGTAGTTTGTCCCTTTGGCTGAAGAAAAGGACACACCATGAAGAATGAATACTACTCTTATTTTTCATTTCAAGGAGAAGAGTCCTCAAATTCTTTCAGTAAAAACAATAATAGCTAATATACACCAGTAATAGGTGTCAGAATAAGGACTTGAATTCAGATTCTTTGACTCTAAAGACAATACTCTTTCCATGATACTGTTATGTTAATTGGATGTAAGATCTTCCCAGCCCATTAATAGACCTCACTTGGAGCCCATTAAGGGAAGCATGCTTAGGGGAGGCTTGCTTGTGGAAAGACTTTCAAACCTTTTGCTAATTTCTAATTAGGCACTCAGGAAGGTTGTGGTGCTTTCTGCCTCTGAGAAGTAGGTATGTATGCTCTGAGTTGGTATTTTGCTTTGGGGACTTGCTTATGATATGAGAAGGATCTTTTGATTTCCTGGTTGAGATTCTGAGTGACTTTTAGAATCTGATTAGTTTGTGAGTATAAAAGATATATTATGGAGGCAAAGCAGTGAGTATAAAGAATACTCAATTTGTAACTGAAGGACCTTGGTTCCATTCCCAGCCTTGGTCCTGTATGACCTTGGTTACATCACTCAACCTCAGTTTCCCCCTCTGAAAATAAGAAGTTGGATTTACATGGCCTTCCAGTTCTAAATCTGTGATTCTGAAACAGAATATGTCCTTTGTTAAGCATCTATATATTTATTGAAACTTTCAACTTTATAATTAAATCGCCAGAATTTGAGATGTAGGATCCCAAAGCTAGGTCCAGTGTCAGTTATTCAAAATATGAGCCAATTCACAGATATATGAAATAGCATATATAACACTGTTAACATGGCATTATATAGATGTTAAAGTTGGCAAGATGCTTTTCATGATTTCTCTCATTAGACTATGAGTTTGAGAGTTTGCCTGTCTTTATATTTCCAGCATGTATCAATAATGCCTCACATGCAGTAGGCATTTAAATACTCCTTGATTGAATGACTTGGGCTTAACAGCTCAGTGAGGTAGGAACTATTGGAATTTCTATCTTTTTACAGATGAGGACACTGAGGCTCTGAGAGAAAGGAACTGTTCCATGGTCATGCAAAGAGCAAGTAACAGTGTTCCAGTCAAGCCTTCTCTATACTATGTCAATGCTATCTTCAGATACAAAGAGTTAAAAGTCTTAGGGGGCATATTCTGTAAAGGAGGACTAAAGAGGAGATCATAGATCAATCTCATAACAGGGTAGAAAAGAACTAATCATAACTAAAGAAGTCTTACAGAAACACATTTCTTCCTAATTCTAATTTGTATATAACTGCACAGTACATTTGTAAGAATAATAGTTGATCAGATGCCCTTGTGGAAATATGGAAACCTTGTTTGGGGGGGATAGTATGTACATGAGAGATTGTAGGTTAAGTGTCTGTAAATTGGGGAATGCCTGTATTTTAAATATGTAAAAAAAAATTGTGTGTGTGTGATCTGTTCTGTATTTCTCAATTTGCTGATGAATATATTAGGCAAAACAAACCCCTCATAAATGCAAAAGAGAATATGTATATTGCTTATTAACTTGTTGGTCATTCATTTAATTGCGTAAGTAGATTGTTGTGAAGGAACTTATTTATAAATAATGTATTGATCTTTGTCTTCTCACTTGTTTGCTTTTAAGATATTTACATGGAGTGATTTTTGATATTGTGATTTTTTCCCCTTAGACAGTGAAGTGAAGTTTACATGCCTAATTTTTTACCCCTTTTTCTTAAGTATAGATAGCTAGTCCTTCATATTTTGTGTACCCCAACTGATCTTTATGTTTTAAAAATTGAATAACTGTTGTCCTGCAATGAATTTATTTAATTCCTTAAGCTGATTATCAAATAAGATAATATAAATAAAGACTTTGCAAACCTTAAAGTGCTACATAAGTACTATTATTATTAGTTATTATTAAGCTTAATCAAGACCTGTGGATTTGAATACATCTAGATTGTGGACACCTTACATTACATCTTCCTTTATTCCACCTTGTTTCATTCAGTCAAGAGATGTTAAGTACTTCCATGTGTTATGTTGATGTTCTTTCCTGTAGATTGACTAGTCTTGTTTCCTTATCTATTACCACACAAAGACTCATTTGAAATATTTGAATGGAAATTCTGATTCTTCTCTACTCCATATATTAGTGATTAGTTAATAGTTTCTGAAACTAATATTTAGAAGCATGCTTTGGCCTTATTGACACCTTATTGGCAGAAGATGAAATGGATATAATTAAGTTCTTTTGAATCTGTTTTTTATATTTTCTTCAGACATTTGACTCTGGAGTTGCAGTGCATTATCAAATGACAGTGTCTTTGTGGCCAGACCTTATTTCCTCGCTTACCACTCCAGTGGACCTTAGTGGCTTTTTGTTGATAAAAAGGAGATAACCAGTAACAAAGTTTATAGAGAAAATTATTCCATGGCAACCTCTGTACTCGAAGTGACAGCATATGTTAATGTTCGAAAGCATGACTTGCATGTAATTGAATGTTTCTGTTTTATTAGGATAGTATATTAGAAGAACAGGTGCGCATGTATCTTCACTGTTGCTTGACACTATGTGGTTTCTGGAATCCCAATATTCAGGCTGTTACAATTCTGTGGGACTACTACAGCAAGAATCTGGTGAGTAAATAGTGCTAAGACTTTGGTCCTCCCAATTGAGGGATCTATGCATATTTTTTTGTGTACCAAATAACTGCTGTAGAACATTAAAAATGTTAATATTTGTTTAACATAGATTGAAGTATTCTGGGAATAATTTGCCAATCACAAAAACCATTAATTTTTTTTTTTTTTTTGCTTTTTGGAGGGCAATTGGGGTTAAGTAACTTGCCCAAGGTCACATGGCTAGGTTTTTGTTTGTGTGTGTTAAGTGTCTGAGGCGGGATCTGAACTCAGGTCCTTCTGACTCCAGGGCCAGTGCTCTGCTCACTGCATTACCTAGCCGCCCCAAAACCATAAAAATTTTTTTTTCAAAAGGGAAAAAAATTTAGTCTTCCTTTTATCAGTGGAATCAGTTCTAACCAAAGCAAGAGTCTTTTCACCAGTATAAGATTCACACACATTTTACATCTCCTACTAATACTTCTGAGTCTACATAAAGCTAATAGATATGAAGAAATACTTTTCTCTCTAGCTTATAACCCTAAAAAGTTTGCTCCAGGCATTCTACTTGTTGGTGCTTTTGTTGTTATATTTTATTTCCAAGGTTATTTAATACAGTGTATGTGCTCATAGATCCTATGGCCTTAGATGGGGAACAGAGAAGGCAGGAAGGTTATTTGGCATGGTGTATAAGAGATTGAGATTTTTTTCCCCTTGGTTTGAACAATTTTTTAACATGGTGACCTCTATTCATATTGTATTTCTCAGTAGATTGGACGTTTCATTATATTTTGTTATTGTTGAGACATAGGGTCAGTCTCTTATTCTTCATAGACTTTAGTGTCTTTTACGGTTTGAAGTTTTTATCAGGAGATATAATACTTGTTTTTTTCCCCCCACTCTAGAATAGTTCTTTTACTATTCCTTGGCTTGGTTTACAAGAGTTTGCAAATGTTTCTAAGTCAACCTTGTCTATGCTTGAAATAGTGAAGACCTGTTGTTCTGATGAGCAGAGTCATGACCTGTATAAATCCAACAGTAGTTACAACATTTTTCTTTGTGTTTTGGCAAAAGTCATGAAAAAAGCTGTAGCAACTAATGAAACTCATCCTTGGAACCAAATCAAAGGAAGGTATGTACCTTTTTCCTTCTGAAAAAAAAAAAGAATGTTCAGGAAAATGTCTTTAAGGAAATATTTCAACTTTAATATTTTTCGATCCTATTAATCAACAAGGATTTTTTTTTTAATTGCCTATTGTATGCACTGTTCTAAATACTGGAGATGCAGACACAAAACTGAAGCATTCCCTGCCTTCTTGGAGCTTAAAATCTATGAGAGGAGACA
The DNA here is from genome assembly GCA_011680675.1 of Gymnobelideus leadbeateri. Taxonomy (NCBI): domain Eukaryota; kingdom Metazoa; phylum Chordata; class Mammalia; order Diprotodontia; family Petauridae; genus Gymnobelideus; species Gymnobelideus leadbeateri. The sequence continues at coordinate 96,173 of WOXC01011663.1, read as the reverse complement.
TAAACCTGTATAATTACATACAAATTAAATAGTGATTTAGTAGAGGAGGCAGTGGAAGTTGGTGGGGTGGGGATCAGGAAAAACATTATGTACAAGGTGGAAAGCATGTTAATTTATATATTGTATACATTTTCTGATATTTGTTAATTAAAAGTTTACTAAAATTATATATCAGGGAACAGATTCAACATATGTAGTCTTCAGACTCATCACTGGTATGGAATTTCATAGCTTCCAGCTTTCTTGGTCCTATTAGGACTAAAATTCCCAGGATTTCTGGAGACCTTTGATTAATTTCAGTATATTCCTCACACAAGCAGTTGGATAAAATTTGATTATGTATAAGTGTGTTGAACCAACAAAAGCATCCTTAAAATGTTGTATAATACCTTGTCTTTTGGCCCAGGCTGAACATTCCCTGCAGATCGGGATAGTTAGGTTCTATCCCAGACTCTAGCATATTTTGGGTTGGAAACACAGACTGCTAGGTAGATTATGCAACTCTAGTGTTTGTGTTTCTTTGAGTTGTAGTGGAGACCAATCTTACTGCCTCTTAATCCAAAGAGAAAATATGACATAATGAAAGAAATGTTGGACTTGAAGTCAGAGAACCTGGGTTTTCAGTCTTGGCTGTACATCTTACTAGGAATGGAGTTTTCTTGGCAAAGACACTGTAGTGGTTTGCCACTTCCTTTTCCAGTATTTGTACATTAGAATGAATCATTCCCACCTGAAATAAAGCAATTATACAATTTACTAAGTATAACAGCCTGTAACTAGGATGTGAGAGTGAATTCTTTTTCAGAAGTAAACAAGACAATAATTGATTCAAGGAGAGCATGTATATTTAACTATAGTAGTTGACTATTAAATGACACTGGTTTTGCTGGGGTTTTTTGTTACCTGGCAAAAAATGAATTCCTATTTTACAATTGTAGGTTTTTACTAAAGATAGAAAGTAAACCTAAGAGAGTGTAAGAAAGAGGATAACAATAGATTATAAATCATTGCTATTATTGTTATTATTATTTTAAATTGTCTGGTTCAGATCGGAATGAACCTCATTATTTTCTAATTGGGTGAATATTGGTCCTTTTTTGGCAATAAAAATAGAAAAAAATAAGTAAACTGCAGTAAAAGATAAAAACATAATCTATGGAATGTACATTTGTATCATTTTTTTAGGGGAAAATCTACCAAATCCTTTCATACAGTAACAAGTGATTTGTTACATCACTTACAGGCTCTATGCCTGGTTGGTAGGGAATTCTGTGGCTTTATCCTTTTAAGAAGTAGTGACCCCTTCTTGCTGGCACTGAGAAAAACCTGGCAAGAAGTAAGATAGAAAACTCTTATTTGGAAATTCAGGTTTGAATTTTTCTCAATGGGCGATGACCACCTCTATGTTCAGTATGTGGAGAAGCTGTAGAGAAATATGTTTCCATGAATAAAACAATAAGCTCTATTAAAATGCTGTTTTTATTTTACAGAATATATTCCAAATTCCATCAAAAAAGAATGGAAGAACTAACTGAAATTGGTCTTCAGAATTTTTTTAAACTTTTTCTGGTGTTGGCTACTGTTGCAAAGTTGGAAGATGTGGTCAGTCATGTTCTGGATCTTTTGGACTTCCTCAGACCTGGGTCTGTCACGCCTTCACAGAGGGCACTCATTTGGAAGGGTCAGATGGCCTTTCTGTTAATGTACGTTCAGAGAAACCTGGATGTTGGTGTTTTGGCCCACACACTTTCTGGTGCTTTTAGTGAAAAAGCAAAGGAATTCTTAGTATCTAAGAATGAGTTGGGACAGAAACATGATCTATGGACACTTCTTTCAATCTATATGGATGGTGTTCAAGAAGTGTTTGAAATGAGCCAGGACTTGAAACTTTCTGAGGAAATATTGTTGAATGACGGATTCAGTATGCTTCTTCCTGCTTGTCGAGAAGCTCAGCTCAGGACTGTATTAAACTTTCTAGAAGCTGTTCTGGCCAGAGTCAGGTATGTTTTTCAGTAAAATGCAAATATTGATTTCTTGATATTTTTTTTTCTTTAGACCAGTGATTGGGGGTGGGTTTGGGAGAGGGCAGGGTTACACAGCTAGTAGGTGTCAAGAGTCTTGAGGCTGGATTTGAAATCATGTTCTTTTGACTCCAAGGCTGGTGCTCTATCCACTGTGCCACCTAGCTGCCCCTAGACCAGTGATTTATGTTGGTTTGGGTAGCAGATAGCAGCTGTCTCCAATTTCAAGTCCTACAAAATTGCCTAGATCACAAAGAAGTTAAGTGACTTGTCCAGGGTTATATAACTGGTACATGTCAGACTCAGTTCTGAACCTCAGTTCTGAACCTCGGTCTTTCCAACTCCAAGCCGGGCTTTCCATTCTCTATGCCATGTTGCCATTCAGGGATTTGTTTTTTTGTCATAAAATCCACATGGGATTTTATCTGCTATATTGTAAGGTGACAAAAATAGGAGATTACTCAAGGTTTTCCTAGTCAACATGCCATGTTATCCATTTAGAGAAGAAAGTTATGTTTTAGTTGCATAGAATAGTCTAGATGATGTAGTTATTCTCTAGGATCCTATCTTTGCACCTAGGGGGTCAGCTTAGCATTGAAGGAAAGTAACAGTAATCATATTGGGTCAATCTGGGGGGTTCTAAACACTGCCATGAACACATGTTTAGGGGTGAATTTTGCTATCATGGGAGGAATTGCAAAAGGAAACCAATGTTTATCCCTTTCCATTTCCTCAGAAATGAAAAAAAAAAAGCTTTAAAAAGCCATTCCTAAAAACTGTATGCTTTCAGAATTAGTGCTTTTTCCATAGACTTGTGTCTAGGGAGTATTGAATAGCTTTCTTAACAGACAGAAGATCTTACATCTTCTAAACACAGTTAATCCTAGTACTAATACAGTCATACTAGACGTTGCAAATAGCACTGAAGCTATTACGCTTGCTTTAAAATGTTAAAGGAGGAGGATTTTGGGAAACGGTGGGGTGTTTTAAAATACAGGAAAAACTTTATAGGAAGAAACATGGTGTCATGGAAGAGGCCGTGGTCTAGAAGTCAAGGTTTGGTTCTGATCCAGAGCAGCCCAGCTTGTGTGGTCCTAACAAGCTACTTCATCCCTCTGGATCTTGGTTTCCTTTTCTGTTAAATTAGGAGATTGCACTAAAATCCTGCTATTTCTGATCCTAGGAATATATTTGTGAAGGGCAAATGTGTGCCTGCTGTCTACCAAGCAATATGCTTGATACTCAGAACATAAACATGGAAGCAAAACAGTACCTCCTTTTAATAAGCTGACATTTTATTGGGGGAGACAGCATGCACTAATATAAGTATATATAATATAAAATAGATAATAAAATATAAGATATAAGTATGTAAGTATAATATACATAATATATAGGGACTTAGAACTGTGATTTCTTTGGTATAGGCAGGGAAATCCAGGATTTGGTAACTGCCCCAGTCAATGTGTGTGTAAAATAAATGTAAAAAAAACATTCTGGGGTGGGTGGCACTAGCACCTGGGGGAGGAGGTGGAGGTGGGAAATCATAAAATAGCCTGAGAAACTTGTCCTCTTTTCCCAATTCTCCAGTGTATTTTTCTCTTCCTCTTTCTGGTTTCTTCTCAAGCCAGTAGAAAGAAAAATAAACTGATTGATTTTTGGCTACACCTAGTGGTATTTTTGCTTATTGTCTTCCTTTATGAATAATCACTGAGCATTCATTAATGTGTTTAGCAAAGAATCAGTGAATTTTTAAAAAATTCCTTTTTTCCAGGAGGTATTTAAATAAAAAAGTCAGTAAAGTCTGGATTTTAGCAAGAAACTATTTGTAATGATATCTATTTTTGCCTATGTGCTTTCTCTTACTTTCTTTTAACAACTTATAGATCCTTAAACTTTGAGATTTTATTTGTCCCTTTTAACTTAGGGTCATTGGTTGGTAGGTAAAAATGCATCACACAAAGAATGGGTAAAGAAAAATAAATCAAATTTTATATGTAATAATCATTCTAGTTTTGATTTTTTTATCATAATTTCTAACATCTAAATTTTGCTTTCACCAATAAACATAGCTGCTCAATAATTCACTTTACAAAAAGACCTTTACCACCAAAGCTAGCACTGCTTCAGGAAGAGTAGAAAGGTATCTTGATTTGTCAGTCTGTCGCAAGTTTATGAGGCAGTTATTGATCAATGCCACTGTTCTGAGTAGGGATGTAGCAATTGGTGGGGATGGGAGAGTGAAGAATACTTGAAATAAATTTATATGTGTATTTAATAGTCTCATTTAACTGGAGGGCTTTGTTACATATAGAGTGTGGAATTAATGTCCTTTGCACATCTAGACATTAAAAAGGGAGTGTTTTGGTATAATTTTATTAGTGTTTTCCCCCTTTTTTCCATTGCTCCCCACTTATGAGGGAGCGGGTGGAGATTTTACTTGAAAGGAACACCTGACCATTTGCATTTTCATTGCCAAAATTACTAGACAATTTTATTTTCAGTGGACAGAAGTATGAATATAAAGTGTGGAAAAAAATACAATGATGCCATGTAGATCTTTATAGCTTTATGTTTTACTCATTGTCAGGTTTTCCCTGAATCTTGCTCATTCATTTGGAATATTCAGTTTTTTAAAAGCTAGTTTATTTACAGCAAACATGATAGACAAAGTGTGATTTGGTCAACTTTATTTTAAGCACCAGTGATTAAAACAGCACATTATAATAGAAAGAATGCTGAACCTGAATTCACGGTGCTTGAATTCAAATTTAGACTCTGCCATTTAATGCCTGTATGAGCTAAGAGAGTGGGTCTCATTTTTCTCATCAGTAAAATGAATGGGCTGAATAAGATCACCTTTAAGTTGGGATAGATGACCTCCTTTCTAGCTCTAGATCTGGGTTGCTAAACCTTGCTCTCCCAGGAGCAGTACTTAGCCATTGCAGTGTCTGACAGAGTTTAGATCTTGACCATGCATGGTGGTGCAAACTTGTAATCCTTGCTGCTGGGGGAGGTTAAGGCTACTGGATCATTCAAGCTCAGGAGTTCTGAGCTGTATACAGTAGGAAGAGCCCATCAGATGTCTGCCCTAAGTATAACCAAATAGTGAAACTCTGATTAGCCAATGGACTTCTAGCCTGGGTAAGGTGAGATAGGGACACTTAAGCCTCAAAAAGGGGGTAAAAAAGAAAAATATTCTGCAGGAGAGAGCCTGGAGGCAGAGGACTCATCCTCTACTGTGATGATGATTTTAAAAAATTCCTCTAATACTTATACTTGAGATTAATTTTAATTCCTTTAACTCTGGGATCTTACTGAAAACCTTGATCCCCTCACATTCTAGTTATTTCCTTTCAGTGTCCTTTATTATTGCTGTGTACAAGTTAAATACATTTTTGGTAGTTACTAAAATTTAAAGCAACTGCATTTAAAAAAATAACTATTCAGATCAGAACCTAGTTTCTTTGAATTTCGGTATAAGAGGAGAAGATTGGCTTACATAGATTGATGATATTTATTCCTGGCTGCATCCCTGACTAGGGAAAAGGATGAAATACATTACTATAGCAATCTCTCCTGTTTTAAAATCCAGGTGGGAATAAGGTAGCAGTCCTTGCATAAATGTGTTTTCCCCCCTTTTTCTGTATACTGTGCTGGGTAATAGTTTTATAACTGTATGACAGAGAATTTACAGGTAGGAAGAAAGTGAGATCACTGATTAAAGAGAGAAGCAGCTCCCCCTAGGCTGTTAAGAAATAATAACTTCATATGCCACTTTCTGCTAACCCAAGATGATGGCTCACAGGAGCATTCTTTATTGCTGATTAAGTAGCATTATGAAAATACTGACTTGGTTATGTTAACTAAATGCCTCAGTATTTAAAGCTTAGAATGTCAAATAGTTTTAGCAATCCTCTTTAACATATCACATTACCTTTCTAGAATCACATTTCTGGTTTTCCACTTGCTTTTATTTGAGGTTATTGTAGAAATGGCAATCTTTCATTTAAGGAGTTAGGTGCAGCCAAAAGCTGTTCTTTAATTATAGCCATTCATGCTGCTATAGTTAAGGGTCTGTCAGCATTTCCATTATAGGCCCTTATTTTCAGAGTTTTATAACACAGCTATGAAAATTAGCTCTGGGCTAAAACTTGCTATACGAGGTCTCATGAGATCACTTTTTTTCTTTTTTACTCAAGTAAGGGTGAGTAGTTTGAAATGCCTTTTGGCATCTGAAAATATCATTTGGATTAAAAAATAATTATAAAACAAAACAATAAACTCCCAGGGTCTGTACCTGTTTGTTCACCCACTTAAAGGAGGCTGTGGACTTCTGAATTTACCACCAAATGGATATTGATCAACTGATAGCCTATTCACTTCTAAATAAAACAACATTTGGGGGATTTCTTTATTTTTTTAGGGAAAAATTTTAAGGTAATTGTGAACTGACCTGAAAATATCGGGCAGTTCAAAGAGAAAATTCCTTTAAAAAATATTATATGTCTTCACTAACAGTTCCTCAAGAGACTGGCTTTAAAGCAGAATTTTCCATTTCATTTAGCCCAGTGAAGATGGCAAGGAGATAATCCCACTGTCACATTCTTTTTTTGTGTGGACACATTAGACATTTTGAAAATCAGTATTCATTTGTGGAAGAGATTCATGTTTTAGGTGAAAGTTGAGTTCCTTTCCAACCCTATAGTATTCTGTGATCCTCCCAATCCCCCTTCCCTCCACCTCATCCTCAGTTTTACCAGGATGCTTAATTGTGATTTTTTTTTTACTCTTTTAGAGTGAATCCTATTTTGAACTCTTTAATTTTTCTTCCTTGTTTATTTGAGAAGTTATCCGTTCTTAAGAGGAAATAATATTGTTATATCAAAATTTGCGGTTTACATTGTTTTTTCATATTTTGGATTTTATTTATGTGAGTATGAGAGGATAATAAAATGAAGCACAAAATAGCATATAGTACAACTTCCCAAATTCTTGGAGTCAGATTTGACTTTTCTTCTTATCTCTCTTTATTTACTCTGTTGCCAAGTCCTACTTCTACAACACACATTTCTCCCCTTTTTGCCCTCATATGGCAATTACCTTAGGTCTTCATCATTGCTTATCTGGATTATTTAAATAATATTTTAATTCTTCTCCTTACTTTGAGTCTTTGTCCCTCTGCTGGTTCATCCTTGGGGCAGCTAGACAGCTCAACGGATAGAGTGCCAGGCCTGGAATTGGGAAAACTCATTTTTCTAAGTTCAAATATGGTCTCAGACATTTATTAGCTGTGTGACCCTGGGCAAGTCACTTAACCCTGTTTGCCTCAGTTTACTCATTTATCAAATAAGCTGGAGAATAAAATGCCACACCAGTATCTTTGGCAGGTAAAGCCCAGATGGGGTCATGAAAAAGACATGATTGAAAAATTACAGAACAAAGTCTATCCTTTACATTATTGTCTCTAAGCCATAAGTTTGACCATGTTACTCTTATATTTCACTTTATTTTTTTTTAAAGCAATTGGGGTTAATTAACTTGCTCAAGGTTACACGGCTAGTCATTTGATTTATGTGTGGGTGCTCATTTTCTGAGGCCGGTTTCGATCTTGAGTCATCCCAACTCCGAGGCCGACGCTCTTACTTACTGCGCCACCTAGCCACCCCTCTTATATTTCACTTTAAGGTCTGCAAGAGTACTTTACATGTGTTATTTCATTTGATTTGAGTAAACAACTACTATCTAAAGCACCAAATGTGTACCACATGCCACATCCTGTATTTTACTTCTCTGAATATTAGTGTCTTATTTGAGGATTTAAATTAGACCAGTACATATAATCAGAGATATACTTTGACAGAAAGGCATGGCATCATGGGAATATTGCTCTCAACATTGCAAACAGGATGAAATCTCTTTGCTAAATTAAGAATGGGAACCATGAAGAAGGAAAAGGAATGAAATAGACAAAGTAAGAAAAATAAACTTAGTGTGGCATACCTGGAAAAGAAAGAATTCAAAAAATAGGAAAAAGTTGAACCAAGAAACAGTAATACACAAGACAGGATTACTGTCTTGTTTTGTTTGTTCTTTTTGCCATTTCATGTTCTGCTGCTTTGTTCCTACAGTGTTTCTTCTTCTTTTTTTTTAAAGCAATTGGGGTTAAGTAACTTGCCCAAGGTTACATGGCTACTCATGATTTATGTGTGGGTGCTCATTTTCCAAGGCCGGATTCAATCCCAGGTCATCCCAACTCCGAGGCTGGCGCTCTTACTCACTGCACCACCTAGCTGCCCCCTACAGTGTTTCTTCTTGATGACCTATATAATCTCTTCCTCTTACTGCCTTTACTTTCTCATTGGACAGATCCCACTAATGCCTAAATAGACCAAGGTAACTAAGATTTCACCTTCGGATTCATTTTTAAAAAGCCATCTGTAGGAACATAAGTGCTGCCAAAATTAGAAACCCTCTGGTATATGGAAAACAGAGCAACCCCTTAGTTATCCAACACAGTTATTATCATAATAACAGAAACCTACTGCTTCCACCACTGACACCTATATTTTAGCTGTTTATGTTGGAAATCTTTGTAGGGAATTGTAATACACACCTCTTTTCCTAACTTGACGCTGCCAATAATAATTTGATTATTTTCTTGGTGACTCAGGACCATCCCTGTGAAATCAGATTCAGTAGGCATTTATTGAGAACCTATGATGTAGATATACAAAGTATTTTGCTAGGGACTGAGGAAAGCGTAGAGACCCTCAAATCTTCTTTCAAATTAATATTCTCTGCTCATTTACTAATTCTTTCCTTGATTTTCCCCAGTTGTTAGTCTTTCCCCCCAATTGTTAGTCTTTCCTCTTTCCTTAGAATGCCATTATTTTCTCATTTTGTATGTACAAAAGAACAGATTTGAGCTGGGAGGGACCTCCAGTTATCTATCTAATCCTCATTTTACAGATGAGGAAACTAAAGCTTAGGCTGGCTAAATGACTTGCCTAAGTTGGCAAGAGATAGTAAGTAATAGAGGGAGGATTGGAACCCAGTCCCTCTGCTCCTAAATCCTAGGTTTTTTCCACTGTACCAGACTGCCAAGATTGTGTTTTGCCTCCAAGTCCTACCCCACTACAATATATAAACACCTTAGGGGCTGGGAGTGTTTCATTTTGGCCTTTTTGTTACTGACACCTGGTACTCTGCCTTGTATATAGTAGCGTCTTACAAACTGTTTGATCATATTAATGAAAAGATAAAAAAGAATTAGTAAGCTATATCAAAACTTTACTTATTGTACTGTTCTTTACTAGAGTGACATACTAAGGGGATATTTAAGTATTAAGGGCTTAATATAATCAGTCACAATCTGTTTTGTTTGATTTGATTATTCTACTGTCTGCTCTCTTTACTGTATGTTCTTGAGAATTTTTGAGGAATTAACCTGCTTTCTTACTAAATTCTCATTTGGAATTTCTTTGGTCTTCTCTGTTGTGAATAACTGTTCACTTTGCCATACTACACCATGTAGAGTCTCTCTCAACACCCTGTCCTCCTTTCCACTATCTCTTGAGTGCAACTTCTATCATTCTTGCCTCCCTGCCAGGAACAGGAGAGGTTGTGACTAGACAGTTCTGAAAATTGCCAAGGAAAACTAGGTAACTTCACCACAATATTTGGCTAGGTAAAGAAAGGATTTAAAACTGCTTCCACCTCTCCCTTAAATGTGTAAAGGACATACCTTGTGGCTACAGTTTTAATGACTTCTAATTCTGGTAAGCATTTTGCTTTTCAGTGTATGGCTGTTCCCAAAGATGTCATTGTATTTCTGAGTGCCAGTAGAATGTATTTCCATCCCTTAAACTGGAAAGGAGAATAAGGGGTGGAGAAACCTCAGGGGGAAAAAATTCAGAAGAGAAACTTCCTTTAAGAAACATCTTTGTACTGAAACTTTCATTCTTTAAACATTGGTCACCTGAATTGTTTAGAGAATAAAAGTGCCCATGACATTGTACTGCATCAAGAATATAGAATATAGAAAATAATGATATATTAAAAGATGTTGGGGGCAAGATAAAAGCTACTTTTGTCAACCCAATTTGAGTCTCTTTGGTTCCCTGTTTGAATCCCATGGCTCCCTGTAGCTATTTAGACCACCCTGATCATCTGAAGCTTGAGATGAGATGAGATTTAGCAGTAAGTTTATCAGAAGGAATGAGTATCATTCTGGTCCATCTCACCACATGGTGCTGGGTCTCTCAAGCTAAAGGAAGTAGTTCTGGGTTGTCATAATAAATATGTGGTAGATGGATAAATCCTTTAGTGGAAGTTTTATTAAATTTACCTTTTGTCTAACTATTGATTGGATAAAAGTGGCTGGATAACAGTGGCCTTAATAAGACAAACCACACTGAAATTTTATATGATCAATTAGTAAAAATTTTATTAAGCCCTTACTATACCGTGCTAAGTGCTAGGGATACAAAAAGAGATAAAAAATCCCTTCTTTCTAGGACAATCCAGTGAACTGTATCCTGATTGTGTGACCCTGAGCACATCACTTTACCTCTCAGAGCTCTCACACGTCTAGTACCTATCCCTGTATCCTATGTTGACTCATCTCTAAATATGTTGTATCCCTCTAGTTTACTGTAAGCTCCTGGAAGACATGGACTTTCACTCTTTTACTTTTGCATACCACCTGGGACATTTTGTTGATTGAAATTGCAGAGAAGCATTTAAAACCAGCTTCTGTGTCTCTACATGTGACCTTTCTTCTCCTGAATGATTATGCTGTTTTCTCATGTTTACATTTTAAAACATAGATTAAAATTTCTAATAGTCATTTTTATAACCTTCATGTGAGCTATACAGTGGTTTTCCATAGCATAATTTAATTTCTATAAACATAATGTAAATATTAGCCTAATCAAAATATAATGAGGAAGGTACATTCAATGAAGGGGTGAAGAAAGCATTCCAAAGCTGAGTGACTTTTAGAAAATAGAATAAGAGTCACTGGACAGCTCCTTTGTGTGCTTTGTAGGATGATGTGGACAAAAAAGTTGCATGGAATATAAGGTTTGCAATGGTCATAATCTATACTATGGGTTCTCAAAGCATGGTCTGCTAGGGGTCACCAATATCCTTTCAGGAGGTAAGGTAAAAGTTCTCCTTAGTTTCAAACTTTTCAAAATGATACTAAGATGTTATTTACCTATTAACACACTCTTCCCCACGAGGCTAGATTTTTTTCATATACTTCAACCAAAATAATATATTGCAGTAAGTTGAATTCAGGAAAATAACTGAGAACCTAGCTGTCTTCTAATACACCAGACATTAAAGAGATTAAAAAAGAAAAAGATGTAAAACAATCCTTCTCTTCTCACTAAATTTTGTTGTTTTTGAAGCAGTAGTTATTTTTCATTAAAAATTTCATTTACTATAAATTTATTTAACATAATTAAACATAATAATTGGTAATTAACTGAACGTAAATTTCATTTATGGTAACATGTAATAAATTAATATTACTTTAAAATGTTTTAAAAATTTACCTGCTTTAATTTCTAATGTAAATATCTATAGATGTAACCTACATAAATAAAAACTCTTCAATAATTTTTAAGAACATAAAGGAGTCTTGAGACTAAAAACTATCGATCTCTACCATTGGAAGGGGGAGTATCTGCAATGAATAGATTGTGAACCTCTTAAGATTTCGCTGATTTGAATTATTTTTGCCACTGTCCACAATGACCAAGGCTAGGCAGTTCTGAGAACAATTCCACTTCAACTTCTGGCCAAAACAATTGGTGCAGTTGGTTCATGACTTCAGTATTGTTAGAAGCAGAGAATTGGAAATTTCGGTGGTTCCATTGACTATTTGCAGTAGGTGTCTTAGCAACAGGGTTTTAGCAGTAGTTGGGATAATGTATTTGAAGATAGTCTGAAACTTTAGAAAATTACCCTCAGGCATTTCTAGAAGAGTACTTGTGTTTATTCCCAGGTGAGAACAACAGTTGGTGTTACCTTCTTTTTAAATCAGATTTATACTTTGCAGAGAAGTTACAGTTGCCTTAAGTTATGACAAGTGAAAATGTTATACTGGAGCAAATGGACAAAATGTTAATTATTTTGTGAATAGTACATCTAGTGTTGGATACCTCTGATGACTAGCCAGGCTAGGTTTAGAGAGACTTAACAACGGGTTAGATTGTAAAGTGATGAATTTTTCATTCATGGTAGAGGAGAAACAATCTGTGTCATGCAAAGAGTGGCCACTCTTAAAATCACAGTTCCTTTCTGGAACTGAAATGTTGCTTAAGTAATTTATGCTTTTATTCCTGTTTTCCTGCTTTCCTGCTTAAGTAATTTATGCTTTTATCCCTATTTTCTTCCTACTATATATTTGTTCTAAAGAATGACATGTTGACTTTGGTTTTAATATTATTTCTTAATACTCCCCCTTTCCACTTTCGTATCCCTCCAGAAAGAACCCTTTCCTCTAATAGAGAAAAGCAGTTAAATCAAATGGACGCACTTGTCTTTGTTTAACACAGTGTAAAATTTCACATCCACACTTTATCTCCTGGGGATATAGTGGCTAGAGCACTGGACTGGGAGTCAGAAGACCTTAGTTCAAACTCTGCCTCATAGCTTTGTGACTCCTGGGCCAGTCACTTAAACTCTCTGCGGATTAGTTTCCTCATCAGCAAATTAGGACTCTGTGGTCTCCAAGGTTCCTTTTAGCTCTATAACTATGACCCTATGATCTCTCTATTCAGAAGAGGGAAGTATGTTTCATTATCTGTCCCCTAGAATCAAAATAGATTAAGTTAACCTGATCTGGGTTACATTTTTGTGTTATTTTCCTTTTCTTTATTGTGATCATATTATTTTAATAGTTCTACTTCCTTTGCTCTACATCAGATCATAAAAAAGTTTTCCTAAGTTTTTTCTGTATTCTTCATATCTCTCACTTCTTTAGATACAATGACTTTCTATTATATTTATGTAAAAGAGTTTTTCTAGCCTTTCCCTGTTAGTACTGTTTTTAGTTGCTGCTATTGCTGCTGGCCCCCTCAAACCTGATGCTATGAATGTTTGGGTATATGAAGGAACATTTCCTTTTGTCTTTGACCTCTTTGAAGTATATGCCAAATGATGGTATCACCAGGTCAGAGGGTTTGAACAAGTTATTTTTCTAGTCTGGTTTCAAGTTATTTTCTAGAGCTGTTTTTCTAATTAACTTGCAAGTCACCCAACAGGGTATTAGCTTGCCTGTGTCTCTCCATCCTCTCCAACATTGATTATTTTCAACTTTTGTCACCTTTGCCAATTTTCTGAGTGTAAGGTAAAACCTCAAGAATTGTTTTAATTTTCATTTCTCTTATTATTAGGAATTTGAAACTTTTTTACCCAAATGATCAGTGGTCATTTGCTTTCTTCTTTTGAAAACTGTTTATGGTTTGACAGTTTATCTTTGGGAATGGAACTTGGCATTATATATTTGTGTCAATCCCCCATGTATCTTGAACACCTGTCTTTTTTGTTTTTGACACCTGTCTATTTTAAGAAATAATTAATACAGACATTTTTCTTTCAATTGATAGTTTTTCATCTTCTTCAAGCTGATTTTATTTTATTCCTGAAGAAGCTTTATCTTGTATAATCAAAACTTTCTAATTTATCTCAATACCTTATCCAATTTCTGCTTAAGAAATTTCCCTCTAATCATTGTTGCCAAAAGTATCTTCTTCCATTATGTAGTTTTTTTTATGATTTTAAAAAGTATTTATATTGTTTACCATTTGCTACTTATTGTGGTATATGATACATAGGATGTTGGTCTAAACCTAATTTTTTTTGTAAAAGTTTCCAGTTTTCTCAATAGCTGTTGTCAAATTGGGAAGTACTAATATTCCTTTCCCCATTTCTTTATATACTTGGGTTTACTGAACACTGGGCTACTATGTTTTATTAATTATATAATTCTTTTAACTGGGCTATTTTTTAACTAGTTCCAAATAATTTTGATGAAAACTGTTTTAAGTGAGATAGTTTGAAATATACTGCTGGTCCCCTTTGTAAACTATGCATATCTGAAGTTTTATTTAGGGCTTTCTGTATTTCTTTCAAAACTGTTTCATATATAGATATGTGTGTGCACATGTGTGTTTATGTATGTACGTTTACACATATAAAGTAGATTAACATTTAGATATTTATGCATTTTAAAATTTTCAATGGAATTTCTTTTTCTATCTCTTCCTGGATTTTGTTAGTAATATATAAAGAGTTTACCTTTGATCTTAATTTTGTGTTCTCTCATAATCTTTTAAAAAAAATTTCTTTTTCTATTACTCAAAATATCACTAACATCAACAAACATGAAGATTTCTGTGTAGAAAGAATAAAACAAGATGGTTAAGTATACAATCATGACTGTTACATATAGCTTGTATTTTTTAAAATATATAATAAATTTAAAGCATCAAGTGGCATTTTCTAGATCTTAAGAAACTAATGAACAACTCAAGTTACATCTCAAAAGCCTAGAATTTCCACATGATTTTGCTTTTTAAAATAATAACCACCTAATCTTGAGTGACTGTTACTCAGAAAATATTGACTTCCAGAGTTTGTCATTTGTAGTCATAGTTTGAGTGGATATGTATAAAAGTATAGTAATATCTTACAGTAATATGATTTCATAGACTGCAGGAGATTTAAAGCTGGAAGGAACCTGAGAGAGGAGCTAGTCTAAACCTCTCATTTCTTGCCTGTACTGTACTGTAAAGTACTCTTTCTTCATCTCTTCCTTCAGACTCTTCCATTAGAGGTTCATCTCAGTTGCCACCTTCTCTGTAAAGCCTTCCCTGATCCTCAGTTTTTAATGTTTTGAAATTACCTTTTCTTTACTTTTCTATGTATACATTGTGTCTTCCTAGTTAAATGTAAGCTTCCTTGAGGGTAGGGACTTTTATTGGCCTTTGTTTCACCAGCCTAGCAATTAGTAAGTGAGTAATGTGTGTTATCGAATAAGAGTAAGGAAACTAAAGCCCAAAGGTTCCATGACTTTACATTACCATGTAGGTAAGTCACAACTCATGTTTTCTGATTCCAAATCCTGTGCTACTTTCCCTACGGCATAGTCTTCATTTCTTAAAATTTTACAAAGCCTAGAGTTCTCTTTTGCTCATTTTTATGTTACTCTTAATGGACTCTGGAACATAATATTTTGGTAGAAATTTGGCTTGTGACAAAATCAGTTTTTGAGTTTTAATTCCAAGTAACTGAATAAAAGAATCGATAATCATGATATTTTTCATTAGTAGTGGTTTTTTATTTGCATTTTTGAACTTGTCCTCACAAAGATTAACTCTGTAAAAGTGGATCTATGGAGTAATAATTCATCCTCTTGTGCATGTGTGTTGTATATAACTGTAAAGGGAATTTTCTTTTGTTTTCCCTTTAGTTGTTTCATAGGCATTATTGAAAGTGTTGATTGTAGTATCATTTTATCAAATAACTAGATTCATATTACAGATCAGTCTGCTGAATTTAAACTGTATTATTCATTTTGTGAATACCATTCTGGGGAGTTACATATTTTAAGAGTGTAAAGAGAGCTGACTGCTTTAAAAGGAACTTTGTGTTAAATTAGTCTGTAAAGCAAAGAATGATCCTTTAATATATTTATTTTGTAAATCAGAATTTTAAGATATGATTTGCATTGAGTATGCCTGAACATTTATTGAATACTTACTATGTACTTAATTAGTGGGGGAGCCCTGGGACTCCAAATACAAAAAATAGGATACAATTTTAAAATAACGTTGATAAAATAACAACATATGCACAGTTGTGTTGGTGATATAAATGGAATTTATTTTTAAAATTAGCTAAGATTATTTTCTCTTGCTCGTTTTAGATTTCCATGTATAATGTTGTAATATTATGGGGGTAGGGAGTAATTTAATCTTCCATGTGAATTGAGCACCTACTGATTATGAACCTGAAGTTATTTTTTTTTAAATATGTTTTTTGAAGACCATCAGTGCACATTTTTATTTCACTGAAGCAATTTACTTTTGGAACCATATTTCCCAAAAGGAACTTTTTCTCACCTTCCTCCTTCTGCCTTGTGGAGAAGACTCTGTAATTGCTTTCATTCTGCTCTTATTTATTTATTTGAACAAAATTGGGAACACATACGAAATGAAACTAGCATTTGAAACTCTTAATTTCAATTGTTTCTTCTTTACCTTACAAGATATATATATTTTTCTCTCTTTAGGATATCTCTTGTCAGATTTAAGGCTTATTTAAAATGAAAAGAAAGCTGGAGCAATTTTCTTTATTCCATTTCAGTCTCCTAAGGCCTATTTCCCCCTGGTGAGCTCATAGCAACAGGGGGGTTTAAGGGAATTCAGCTTTCTGCAAATTAATGTCTCACATCATGAAAATTCAGGACTTTTTTTTTTTTATATCTTGAAAAGTAATACAGTGAGTGCGAGTATTATTTCTTGCCAGCGGGTGGAAGATGAATGATTTTGTCACAGTTTTACTGCTTGATGAGCAGTGTCCTGAGGGTCAGGCTTAAGTCTGTGTCACTATGCTGCTCATTACTCTTGAGCTAAATAAGGGCTGATTGGATCTAAATTGCCTAGCACATGGGCCACAGATGAGCTCAGTGAGCAGGGGCTGACCTGCTATTCAGTCTGGGAGTCACCCCGGTGTGCAAATGCTGCATTAGAACACCGTGGGAGAATGAGAGGCTACCGACGGCTGCCAGCAAAAGAAATCGAAATGTAAAAACTCTTTGATGCTGGGATGTTCGAATTTGAAATGTAGGAAGTGACAGGTTGATGGTACTTATCAGCTTTGGCTGGATTAGAGAACAATGTCATCTTGCTTATATAATGACAGAAGAATGAAGCTGGCTGCTAACTACTGTGCACTGTAGAGATGCTGCTGCTGCTACTACTGCCACTGCCAGTCGTTGCTGCCTCCTATAGGTAGTTTTCTTGGAGATAGCTAAAGGGATTGGAAAAAAAAACAAAAACAAAAACATCGCCCTTACCATGTTGGGGCTATGCAAGCAACTCTTCATTGTGGATCTTGGGAGCTTTTTAAGCCCTGACCTTTGGCAACTCTAAGTTCTTGTTAGGAGAGTCTGTGAACTTTGATGGGGGGAGGAGGAAATAAAAAAAACAACTGTCTGTATTTTCACCAGTATTTGGTTTTCTTTGTAATCCTATATATTTTATTTTATGCAAAAAAAAAAAAAACAGCATTGTTCTGAGAAGGTGAACGTAGATTTTGCCATATGACTTTAGGAGTCTGTGGCACCAAACAGGTTGAATAACCTCTGACCTAAGTGCATTGGGGTTAAGAGCTCCTGGTATCTAGGTGATGGTTTACAGGGATATTAATATATTTAAATTTAGCAAGCTCATCAGTAATGACAGTATCAATACTATCATGGCAAAACCTTTCATGAATCTTTGAAAAGATGTGACTCTAACGTTGAATAATTGACTTAACATCAGTCTATGTTTTCCAGTAAAATTCTCTCCCATTTGTCTGTTGAGTTGAAGCAATAGCTTAGAGGATTGCAGTGCAGGGGAAAGACTACTTACCTTGGAGTTAAAAGACCTTAGCTTAAGGCTCTGCTCCTTTCTCTTTGTCTGACCTTGGGCAAGTTACTTAACCTTGCTGCGCTACAGTATCCTTATCTCTGAAACAAAGGGTCCAGCTCAGAAGATCTCTAAGGTCCCTTGATAATAATAGTACTTTAGGGCAACAAAATGCTGTCATCTATATTATTTAATTTTTTCCTTGTGACAGCCCTGTGAAATAGTTAATGCAAGAATCATTATCCTGATTTCACTGTGGAGGAAGCTGAGAAGTTAAAGTCATAGAAAGAATAAATGGTGGAACTGGGATTGAACCTGGATCTTATGTACTATATTAATCGCTTTCAAAAAAGGGGATAGAAAATATTTCAAGTTCTGTCATTCAGATTTTTAGCTTAATTTTAAGAGATGTATTCTGATTTAAGATAGCATGATTCCGAAGTCAGAAAGACCCAGGTTCAAATCCCCTTCCTGACATTTACTAGGTGTGTAGATAAGAGCAAATCATGTGAGCATTCGAGTCAGAAAATGCTCCCATACATCTGTATGGATGAAGTCATCCCTCAGTGGGATATCTTTTATGGATGAAATCACATGTCTTTGACATATTGACCAATTTTGAATTAAGACTGCCACAGTGGCCTTCCATGATCTTAGCCTTTATCCAGGTAGGACCTCAAGAGGTCCACCTAACTATCTGCCTGGAAAAGAAGCAAATGATTGAAGAAGGCTTATTATCTAGAGACTATGATAGAGTTGGATGGAAAATCCATTGAGCTCATCCATCAGTACATATAGATTAAGACATACACTGCAGGTGGGCAGTAAGCTGGATCCAGAATTGAGCAGAAAGAGGAGTAGGGGATTGATTACCTTCTGGTTCTTTTGTTGAACCCAACTTCTTCCTGAAGCAAAAGCTCGTATATAAATAATATTCTTCTAGTGATGGTAGGTGGGCACAAATCATAACACATCCTAATCTCTGAAGAATTGAAGTTGAGGACCAACCAAAAGGCAGGGAAGAGGTGCAGAGTGGGTGTGAAGAGGCTGCTATTTGGTTTTTTGTTGTTGTTTTTTTGTTTGTTTGTTTGTTTTTGCTTTTTTTTGGAGGGCAATTGGGGTTAAGTAACTTGCCTAAGGTCACACGGCTAGGTTTTTGTTTGTGTGTGCGTTGTGTCTGAGGTCAGATCCCAACTCAGGTCCTTCTGACTCCAGGGCTGATACTCTACTCACTGAGCCACCTAGCTTCCCCCAAGGCTGCTATTTGTTATAAGCAAGGAATTACAGAGGGGAATTGGTATAAAATTTGTCATCAAAGAAAAGCACTCTAACAACAACAACAACAACAACAACAACAAAAGATGAGGTAATCAGATATGAGAGCAAGAATTATGGGTAGATGACCCATGTGCTGTATCAATGTGTGCTCAATGTCATGAAAACAAAAGGAAGATACCTCATCTTGTGATTTGTAAAAAGATATAGAGAAGAGTTAAACAGTATAGACAAGCATGACTAGGTTGTGATTAGTGTAATTGGAGGGGATGCTCACAATGATGACATCATAGATGCATCTGGAAATTAGAGCATTTCCCTCCTGTGCCCTAAGGGAAGAAAAGGGTTAGATGTGGTTTCCTCATTACATAAAAGATTCGCTTTTACACAATGAAACACACTCTGAAAAAAGCCAAGAAAAGTAAGAGAGAGAGAGAATATGTGTGTGTGTGTGTGTGTGTGTGTGTGTGTGTGTGTGTGTGTGTGTGTGTATACACGTGTACGTGTACATGTGCATTGAGACCAGGTAAGGCAAAGTTAGAAAAAAAAATACTGGACACGGGTTTGGTATGTACAGTCTTCATAAAAGTCTATGATATTTACTTCAGAGTTAACATATGAGATCCCCAAAGAAGGAATGATGGATAGAAACAAAATGATTGCAACTATCTGCTACTTGTAAACTGATTCGACTAAGGATGACTTTTGCTTTTTTTTTTTTTGCTCTTTTTTTTTTTGGAGGGCAATCGGGGTTAAGTAACTTGCCCAAGGTTACACAGCTAGGTTTTTGTTTGTGTGTGCATTGTGTCTGAGCGGATGACTTTTTCTTAAGCAGTATTTGAATAATTTGTCCTAAAAGGAAGGTCTGAGTGACACTAATGACTGAAGGACATCACAGTAGGATATCCTTAGATCTGTTTATTATTTACTGATGTATCCTTGGTTGGCAGAAGAAATTCCATTTTTCAGAATATTCCAAAACTTGCTGATTATCTTCTTGTAACATCATTGATTCTTTTGCATATAGAGGGTGCACTGTTCTTGGTGTAGATCAGGGAGGGGGAACCTGTAGCCTTGAGGCCACATGTTCTGTAGGTCCTCACATGCAACCCTTTGACTGAATCCAGACTTCACAGAATAAATCCCTTTAATAAAATGATTTGTTTCGCAAAACTTGGACTCCGTCAAAAGGCTGCACCTAAGGACTTAGAAGGCCACATGCAGCCTTGAGGTTGCAGGTTCCCCTGCCCTCGTGTAGAATCTAGTGAGACCTGGAGATTTTGTTCAGTTGGGCTGGTATATAAAGGTTTGACTGGAATATTCTTGATTTTTTCTCTTTATGTAACTAAGCATTATTTTTTTTTAATGAAAGATGTAAAACTCCTAGTCTGAGAATATACAGTTCACACAGAAGCACATTAGCAATTTTATAGAAATAATTCATTCAGCGGACATTTATTAAGCTCATATCCTGTATAAAGGGGTGTTATGTACAGCACAGACAAGCCAGCCTATGTGAAGCAGCAGAGTACCCTGAGGGACATGTGCTAGGCAAGTCAAAACCACCACCATTCTCTCAACTACTTCCTCCCTTCACATACCAGTGGAAGTTGCCTTGTAATCTGAACCCACCTGAATCCTTCCTCTACCACCATCCTACTACCAGTTCTTCTAGCTCTGTGTAGCCATTACTGAGGGAATAGTCACTGTAGAGAAGGGGCCCACCATCTTCACCACCACCAACTGTTGACCAGCTGCTGCTTATGGGAGGGTAAACCCAAGAGCTCTGGGAGCAGCATTGACCCTTTGTATCACTCCTTCTAGCCCAGCATCCATAGTCATTATCCTGGGAAGAAATCTTTGTGGAGATAACTTCCAGGCAACTGTTTCTGCTGGTGCTGAAGCCATAGACACTGAAGACTTAGAAAAGAAAGTTCTTTCCCCCAAATTTCTTGGCACTGTCAAATAAATGGCTTAACGTCAGACACTGTGATTTTCATCAGTGGAAATAAAAAAAAAAAGAGATACATTCCCCATTAGCTTTGTTGCTACCCTAAGGACCATAGGACGTTTCCATCTGTCTTGCAGCTAAAACCTCCTATCTCTACATGTTGTTCCTGTCATTATAATGTGATCTCCAGGAAAACAGGGAGTGACTTTTTAAAATTTGTGTCTCCAACACTCAGCACTGTGCTTTGTACATAGTAAGCTCTTAATAAATATTCCTTTCTTCCTTCTGTCTATCCTTCCTTCCTTCATTAAATGATAATCCGGTGGAAAAGACTTGCAAGCCATATCCAGAACCTCAGCTCCTTTCTTCTCAGCACCTCCAGCATGGTTTACCCAGTGTCTAACAGGACTAATGTTAGCAGTCTAGCTACCATATATAACCTCAGTCATTTGTGAATGTCACTAGGCCTCCTCCAGCTGTCTGCAGTTAGGAACTCTTATCTCTGTACTCTAGTTGGTACATCTGTCACATTCAGCTGCCATTCGACCCAGCTGCTCCAGTCCTTTCATCTGTCAGATGTTAGTGAAATTCGAGGGATAATAGCACTAGATACTGGTGCTTTGAAAAAAAAAAACAATTTTTGTCTTGGTTGCTGATTGATTCCTTCACATTTTTATTTTCTCATCCTTCCTTTTCTATCGATCTTAGATTGTAAAAATGGCCGATGTCTATAAGAACATAAGTAATGCTATAAACAGGGTCAAACTATGGGTCCCTTCATACCAATGTTCCCTCTCAAGGGAGACTTTAGTAGTTGTCTCACTGATGCTGTCCTCAAATCTTCCTAGGATTGAACCTTGAACTTCTTTAACTATTCAGTGGGTAAGTACTTCAATTTTGCCTAATTTAAAGTCAGTAATTTTTGCTAACAGTTTTAAAGTACCAGCGGTATATTAATTACATTAATAGTTGGCAACTTCAGAATCAGAAGATTGAAGAAGAATAGTGATCATAATTCCAGTATTAAGAGAACATCAACTCTCATATTCTGGCACTTACATTTGGAAGAGAAAATGGGAGCAGTTGAAGGATTTCTAGGTTAGTGAAGAGAAGCCTCACAGGGGAGAAAGAATGATTTGTCTTTAAATATTTGAAAGGTTGATTTAAAAGAGGGATTAGATTTATTGGCAGGGCTCAATATATGGAAGCTACAGAGAAGCAAATTTGCAGTTAACATAAGGAAGAATTTCTTAATAATTAGAACTCACAGAAAATGAAATGAGATACCTTGGGAGGGCTGCAAGCAGAGGATAAATGTTTGTTTTGCAGAGAGGACAAGGCCAGGTGACCTCTAAGGTGGGAATTCTTTGAACAAGGGTCTTAATATTTTGTTCCTCACTCAGACCCAATTACTTAGGTCTTTTTCTTCTGTTTTGTTGCCACTTTTACTGATCTTCAGGTAGTATCCCTGGGAATGGAGAAATTCTATAACTGAATTAAATTCAGAAATTAAGAACTAGACCTAGAAAATAATGAATATATTTAATAAAGATGGAATAGAAACTGTTCTCCACATTCTGGAGAAAGAATTTTCTTGGAGCACTCATTGTTAGTTTAAGTCATGATTTATCTAATAATTTGTTGAAATGAGAGATAATTTCACACAGACCTCTAAGTCTTGGACTTAAACTTTTATTCCTTTCTTCCCCTACTAGCTTCCATTTTGTATCTCAAGGGCAGATAGATTTTTTTTTAGAGTTTTAAATATTAAGGTCCAAAACAAAAAAAAAAAAGGAAAACAATTGAGGTTAATGTTACCATTCATTTTATTTTGTAAATTATGGGTCTTTTTTATTTAGATATACTCCTGTAGAAAAGAACACATCATGTTAGAGATGAATTAAATTTAGAGGTAAGGGCAAGATAAAATACTATTGTGGAAAGAGCCTAATGCCACACCAACTAGAGCTTTACAGCCTAGGTCAAATCAACCTATCAAGGCCTTGATTTCCTCATTTCAGAAGCAAGAATGCTAGGGTGGCTAGGTGGCGTAGTGAGTAGAGCGTCGGCCCTGGAGTCAGAAGGACCTGAGTTCGGATCTGACCTCAGCCACTTACCCACACACAAACAAAAACCTAGCCTTGTGACCTTGGGCAAGTTACTTAACCCCAATTGCCCTCCAAAAAGCAAAAAAAAAAAAAAAGAAGAAGAAGAAGCAAGAATGCTAGATTAGATGAACTCTTAAGGCCCTTTCCAGTTCTAAATCCTTTCTTAAATGCTTTACTTTTTCAGAGTATTTCCTTTTTGTTTTTCAAATTGTAATGTGAAGTAGAAAAATGGTTGCATTGAGACTATCTTACGCAGTTTTTCCTTTATAACATGTAAATAATGAAATTCATTACATGAATTTTTTCTTCCCTAATAACTTTATGTCCTTCAATTCGAACCCCTTTCTCTACATGTTATTTTACATAAAGTGTACAAAATTAGAATATAGAAAGCTTTCTGCAATCCACAAAGTGATAGGAGACTTTTCTTTTTTTTTTTTGCTTTTTGGAGGGCAATTGGGGTTAAGTAATTTGCCCAAGGTCACACAGTTAGGTTTTTGTTTGTGTGTGTGTTAAGTGTCTGAGGCCAGATCCGAACTCTGGTCCTTCTGTCTCCAGGGCCAACGCTCTACTCACTGCGCCACCTAGCTGCCCCAGATAGGAGACTTTTCTAAGCAAGGAGCGAATGACAAGAAATAAGAATCTAATTGGCATATATCTGTGATTTGTAGTAGGTAAGCTTGGTTTAATTTTTTTTAAATATTCAACACAAAACTGTCAACAAATAGTGAGAATCTGTTGTGTATAAGGCACAAAAAGTGAAGAATTATTCAACAAATAATATATTTGCCATACTTGTTGAAGGGGAGATAATATTTTTCCTACTTAGCAAATAGAAGGAATTATTAAGGACAAGATAGATGTAGATGATTTCATTAAAATGAAAACATTTTTGCACAGCTGACATTTGTTGTCATCACAGTCATTATCACAACAACAAAAAGTAAAGTTAAAAGAAAAGAAAACATGTTTGTGGGGGAGAGGTTTGTGGCAAATATGACAGATGAAAACATGACACTTAGAATAATAAAGAACTGTTAAAAAAAATTCCCAGGACACAGTGGATAAATGACCAAATGTTAATGAACCATTTTAAAAGAATAAACATATATTGTGAATAACACTTGAATAAAATGTTCAACCTCATTAGTAATTAAAGAGGTATAAATTTAAGTAACTTCAAGGTACCATCTCTCACTCATCAAGTTGGCAAAAACTATTAAAAGCAGCAAAACCCAGTGTAGGCAGTTTCAGAGAAGCAAGTATACTTATTTCTTCCTGATAAAATTGTGGACTTGTAGAATTTTATTTACTACTGTCTGGCAATATACTAGACAGTATATTTATATTTATATTATTACAATATATTATAATATCTTTGTTATAATATTTTAATTATAGCACAATAAATGTAATGCATAACATTACATAATAAGTCTATTTATAATATAAAATGTTATCAAAAACATCCACAAAAGAATCATCTGTTAAAAGATTTAAGAACATTGACTTTGGAGTCAGGCTTTGAACCCAGGCTTTTCTACTTACTTACTGGCTATGCGACTTTAAGCTAGTCTTGGCCTTTGTTAATCTTCCCTCCCCAAGGTTCTTCCTATATAAAATGAGGGGGTTGAACTAGATGACCTATAAATGACCCTAGATGACCTCTTCCAGCAAAATAGCTACGTTCTATATAGTAGTCTGTATGCCCAAGAGAAGAAATATTGTTAAATTATTGTAACAGAATACTGTATTATAATTAGGGCCAAAAATTTTAAGAAAGATAATGAAATCAAGAAAGAGCTTTCTGAAATAATTTAGGTTTGGGGGTGGGAAGAAGATCAGAAGAACAGTGTATGAAATATGACCATATAAGATGAAAAGTAAATGAGAATAGAAAATTTTGATGAAGACTTAAGGAGAGTGACTAAAAAGTTATATTAAATGTGTCAAGTTGGCATATTTTGCTGTAAATAGTTAAAGAGCAGATTTAATCATAAAGATTTTGATATTAAGATTTTAATATTTTTAAAGAATAATAAAGCATCTCAGCACTCAGAGTTAATCAAGGAATATAGAAGAACCTATAGTCCTCTCATGGGGAAGCTAGGTAGTGTACTGGATAGAGTGCTAGTCCTGGAGTCAGAAATACTCATCTTCTTGAGTTCAAATCTGGCCTCAGACACTTGCTAGCTGTGTTGCCCAAAGCAAGTAACTTAGCCCTGTTCGCCTCAGTTTCCTTATCTGTAAAATGAACTGGAAAAAAGAAATGGCAAACCATTCCAATATCTTTGCCAAGAAAACTCCAAATGGTGTTAGAGTCAGACACAACTGAACAGTAACAGCATGGTCTTCTCTGCATTGTTCTTGGTGTCCTAAGAGATGACATAGAAGAGAATGTAAGTGGTCTTGCATTCAAGAAGCTTAAAATCTGTGTGAAGCACACATAAAACTTACCAGATAAGCAGCGTCTGGCACATAGTAAACACATAAGTACTTGTTGGTTGCCTGTTTCCAGTAGAAGTAGTTATCTTGCAATTTATCACATAGTTATAGGCTGACTCTAAAATACAGAGGAGGAGTTGGGAAAAAGGAACGATAATAAAAGTTCATGCAACACATTAAATTATGTATGTGTGTATGCACATATACTTATACACACATATATACCTATACACACACACATATATAGACATAACCGTGATGATTTTGAAGGACATGTGCAGGGCATCTAAAGGATTTAAGACGATTGGTATGGTGTGGACAGAGAAGGAGAAAACCTTCAAGTAAAGAGTCCAACATGAGGAATAGGGGGCTTAAATAGCACATTGTGTTACTGGAAAAGTGACAGGCCCACCCAGGATGACTACAATGGAGTGCATGCTTTGGGATCTAATGGGAAATAAGCTGTCATGGGAAGTGCATATTCAGATTATGAAAGACCTTGAAAGGTGGGAGTAGAACTCAGTACTCAAGGGAGCACTTGAAAGTTTTGAACATAGGAGTGACATGGGGAAATGAGTTTAAGGAACATTGGTCTGGCAGTGGAATGCAGAATGGATTGGAGGAGGAAGAAACTAGAGTCAGGAGAATTTTCTATTAATTTAGACATGAGATAGTAAGAACCTGGAATAGGAAGATTGCAGTGGGAATGGGGAAAGAAGGATGGATTTTTTTCAAAAGAGGAGGAATGTTGGTTTTAGGGTTAAATGAGGACCTGGGGTTCAGACCTTAGTTCTACTTATTACCTGTGTGACATTGGACAAATCACTTGACTGCCATTTCCTAATCTCTAAAATAAATGGTTAGACTACATGACCTCTAAGGTTCTTCCTAGCTCTCAATCAATCATGCTCATATATTTTTAAAAATATATATTTTATTGATTTTTTAAAGCATTGTTATCACTTGTCAATGACCTCTCTCTTTCTTTTTCCCTGATCATATACATACAGATATTTTGTGTAATAAAGATGAGTTAGAGAAAACAAATGAATTTATTGGTTAAATCTGACAAAATATGACTTATTCTGTGTTCCTAGTCTACCATGTCATTGAGGAGAGTAGGGAAGCATTCTTCACTACAAGTACTAGCCTAGATTTTTCAAACCAGAGACTCATGAGTTTAAATTGATTCCTTGTCAAAATTCTAGGGAATTTTAAAACATAGTTTTCAAATATGTAAAAAAAAAAGTAGTGATGATTTAAAGCCAACATGGCTTCATTAAAAACAGTTGTGCCAAATTAATCTTAGTTCTTTTTTTGACAAGGTTACTAGACTGGTAGGTGAAAAGATTGCTGTGGACAAAATGGAGAGTTCTAGTTTTTGAGGTGGTTGAATGACCCAACCCAATAACTGGTTTTATTAGATAAATTTCAACCTTATTCAATAAAAAGCCTTTGATAGTAGATGTCTTAGTGGATAGAATACTAGACCTATAGTCATAAAGACCTGAGTTTGAAACCAGCCTCAGGCACTTACTAGCTCTGTGACTCTGGGCAAGTTGTTTAACCTCTATTTGCCTGTTTGCTTATTGCTAAAATAGGGATAATAACTGGAAAGTCAAGACATCACCCTCATGATATCATTGGTCCCCTCGAGAACAAAGGATGAACAACCACCACATCAACACCTACCTTCCAGGGTTGTTGTAAGGATAAAATGAGATGGTATTTGTAAAATACTTTGCAAACCTTAAAGTGCTATATAAATGCTGGCGACTGTCATTATTAATGCTTTTCCTCTAAAATGATCTCCAGTTTATCTTTTGTTTGCATATTGTCTCTTCCATTAGATTGTTAGCTCCTTGAGAACAGGAATTTTTTTTACCTTTCTTTGAATTCCTAGCACTCCACATAGGTTTGGCACATAGAGGCACTGGAATGCATGTTGACTTGACTACTGACATAGGAAAGGTTCTAGACTCAGGCCCTGCTTTGTTTAATTTTTTATTTTGTTTTGGTTTTGGTTTGTGTATTATCAGTAACTTGAATGAAAACATGCTTGACCTTTATCAAGTTTATACATACAGTCAGTTGCTGGGCCTGTACTCCAAGCCTAGAATTTGCCCCTCTACTGGAGTAGCCTCCATGCATCCAGGGTCACCTCTCCAACACAGTGAGCGTTATCTATAACCACATAGAGGGTAACATTGGAATGGTACTTCAGTGGAGAAGTAAAAAATAAACAGCTTGCACATCTGTAGCACGTGTATAGGAGTTCATTTGTGTAGTGCATTATGTACTGGACTTGGAGTTAGGAACACCTGGGTTCATATTCCTCTTCAGAAATACTTATTATTGATGAGACTCTTGGGAGGTCTCCTATCCTCTCTGGGCCTCAGTTTCTTCATCTGTAAGATGAGACGGTTGAAATTGGTGTGCTCTAAGATCTCTTCTAGCTCTAATCTGTGATTTTCTGATCAATGAAACCCTCTCAGTCCGTTAATAAGCATTAAGCACCTCCATGCCAGGCTCTGTGCTAAGTGCTGAGGATATGAGAAGGGGTAAAAGATGGTCCTTGCCCTCAAGGAGTATACAGTCTAATGGGAGAGACAACCTACAAATATAAACAAAGCAGACAATGTACATGGGATAAATAGGAAATAATTAACGTTAAGGGAAGATGCTAGAATTAAGAGGGGTAGAGGAAGGCTTCCAATAAAAGATGAGATTGTAGTTGGGATTTAAAGGAAACCAAGGAGGGTCAGTAGGTGGAACAGAGAAAGGAGAACATCCAGTTATGGAGGATAGCCAGCGAAAATGCCAGGAGCTAAGAGATGAATATCTTGTGTATAGAGAACAGACATCTTTATTATCTCTTGCCCCCTCCCACTTAAAGTTTGTATAGCATTCTGTGCCAGAGATAACTAGGGACAACTGGTGGAAGTTATAGAGAAGCAGAGTTTGTCCTTATATAAAATTAAAAAAAAACAAAAACCTCCTAAGAATTTGACCTGTTCAAAATGGAATGTATTTTCTTGGGGGATAGTGAGTTCCCTCTAACATCATTGGAGGTCTTGAATGAGCATGTAGAGAGAGCATTTTCCTAGAGTGGATTTGGACTACCTGACCTGTGAGATTGCTTCCAGCCCTGAGATTCTGTTTCTGTGACTGGATAAATGAGATGAAGGAGAGAACAAAACAAAACTGAGGTGATAATTCTAGTGACCAGGAAAACTGTGATGTCATTGACTAAGACAAGGCATATCCACATAAATGGTAATTCAATACCAATGGCCTAATTTGAATTTGTGTAACTGACAGTAGAAAAAAATGTGGGAAATGTAAATAGTCTACAATTTATATACAGTATTATAATTGAATGTGCTTTAAATTTTTTA
Source organism: Gymnobelideus leadbeateri (assembly GCA_011680675.1). Lineage (NCBI taxonomy): Eukaryota > Metazoa > Chordata > Mammalia > Diprotodontia > Petauridae > Gymnobelideus > Gymnobelideus leadbeateri. The sequence continues at coordinate 67,322 of WOXC01011663.1, read as the reverse complement.
TTCTGTTTTACTAATGGCCAGTTGAATCACCTTTGGGAATTTCCTGCAGTTCTAGGAGCTCACCAATCTCTGGTTCCTTCTTACTTGATTCACTATATCAGTTAGTCCTACAGAAGCAGAGTGGGTGCAATGAGTGTGTGTGTGGGAAGGGAGAGCAGTAGAGTGAGGGAAAAATTGCCCTGCCCTTGCTGCAGAAACACCCACATTTCTCTTACTTTGCTTCATTCCTAAGTCTCAAGGTAAAAAAAAAGAGAAACAATCAAAAGAAAGGTCAGTCCAGGACTACCTTGTCTTTTACTTGTAGGACTTCACCCCTGCTCTCATATCCTCTTCTCACACTTCCATCCCTTGTATGAGCATTTTACCTTCTTCTCATCCTTATTCCAAAACCCTTTTCTAATTTCTTAGCCCTTTATTCTCCCCAAACAGGTTGTAGCATCCACTAAAACATAACATAAAAGGCAGCAAAATGTAGCATAAGGAAAATGGCGTCAAAGCTAGAAAAACCTGGAGTCAAGTCCTATAACAGTGACTGTGTGACCCCACCCCAGGTCACTTAAACCTTAGGTAACTCTCTAAGACTAATTTTAGGTTGCAGAGAAGGTACAAACCCATTTCCAAACCCTTAGGCAATTCTGCAAATGAAATCACAGGCCTAGTCCCTGTCCTGTTCACAGAGTATATGAGATTTGTCTAAATTCTTTTTATCTCAAAATCAATACTAGGAAATGTGATTTTTAAGGAATATTTCTTCTTGCTGATAGCCTGGTGATTATTTCCAAAGAAACTTATTAAACAGGATAAATTTTTCAGATTGTGACAAAATTTTACATAGATCATTTTTTTTTTGTTCCTCACAGCAAGCTTTTATCACCTCCATTTTACAGATGAAGAATTGAAGCAATGAACATTTATCAAGAACCTGCTAGGTTCCAGGCACAGTGATAAGAGATTCTCAGATATTATTTCATTTGATTCTCATAGCAGCCCTTATGTTAAGGTAGTAAGAGTCTGAAAATAGGTCATCGGCTATGTCTTTCTTACTCATTTGCATGAGAAATCCACATTTCAGCTACTGGGTTTAGGATATTTTGACTTTACTTCTTGCTGGACTTAATCTTAAATTTAAGAACAAGCAAACAGCTCAGGTCTTTATTCCATGTGTGCTCAGATGGCAGATATCAGAGCAGAAGAATCTTGCACATACAAAAAATGATAATGGCAGTCCTCATTGAGGCTTTTTGAGTAGCTTAACTTTTGTAGCTGCTCTGAATGTCAATCATCAGCAAATATTTATTAAGTACTTATTATATGTCAGGCACTGAGCTAAGAACTCAGGGATATAAAGAAAGATAAATAGCCCCTGTCCTCAAAAAGCTCACATTCTAATGGGGGAGATGACATTTAAATTACTAGAGATAGTGTAGATGGAGAAAAAATATGAGAGAGACAGCATCTGGGAGGTTGGAGAAAGGCCTCATTAGGGTAAGATTTGAGCAGAGTCTTAAAGGAAGCCACTAAAGGGAGGTAGGAAAGGGTTCAGCAAGCCTTTGCATTCAAAGGCAAGAAGGAGACCAGAGTGGGAGGATTGTGTGTAAAGAAGAACGGGTAGGCCAGTGTGGCTGGATTTTTTAGTTCATGGAGGTGAGAGAAAGGGCCACAATATGAACATCCTTTAAATGCCAAACAAAAGGCTTTATATTTGAACTTGGAGGTAATAAGGAGCTACTGGAATTCATTGAGTGGGGAATGGGATGGAGTGATTTGGTCAGAACTTTGAGAGAAACATTACTTTGACAGTCCAGTGGCATTTGGATTTGAATGAGAAGAAAACCAATTAGAAGGCCACTGCAGTAGTCCAGAGAGGTGTAATACTTGAAGAGTTTTAGTCTAGTCAGCAAAGCATTTATTGAACACTTGCTACATACTAGGCATCTGTTTTGTAATGTTTTCATTGTGGGGGAGGGGGGGAAAGACTATTTTTCTGAGATTACTAAGTGTTCAAGAGGACCTGAGTTTATTTCTGCCTCTGCCATTTGCTAAAACTCTGTGACCTTGGGTAAGGCATATGATAACTCTAGGCCTCAGTTTTCTTATCTATAAAGTGAGGTACTTATGCTTGATGGCTTCTAAATTCCTTTCCAGCTTAAAATCTATAATGCTGTGGAAATATAGTCTTTTTCTTCTTAATTCTTTATTTCCAGTTTCCATTACAACACTAACATTCTCATTTCACCTGGCTTCTTTGTCTGGCTTCTTCATGGCCGTTATTATATAAGAATTTTAGGGCTTGGTGGTGTGAGGGACCTGTCTTTTGTTTTGTATTGTTCTCTTCCAATCTGCTGACAGTGTCAGCTAGTCTCTTTTCCCTGAGAGAAGGTCCTGTTTATTTCTAATCTGGGTTAATTAAGCCTTAGGGCAATGTTTAGAAAGGGACAAATTTGAGACTTTACCATTTAACTGGAAGGTACAGACTTTATCAAACCATTGCTCCTAACCTAGGCAAGCAAAAATATGGTGGTCTTCAAGCAAATTTTGTTTAGTTCTGCTTTGTTTTTAAAGTGTCTGGGAGCTCTCCATTTTAACTAGGACAGATAAAATTTTGACAGTTCTTTTCATTTGGTAATTTATGTTTTTCAGTGAAAAAAATAAGTTTCCTTTTGTTCCTTTGTGAAATTATACCATTTTGAGTGAGATTAAGTTTTAAAGTGAGAAATTCATCCTAATACCTATGATCCACATTCATAAGCCAAAGCCTCCTAGAACTATACCAGTTATAGAAGCAAGTATTATAAACCTATCACTTAATGCATGTGGTTTTAGGGAAACCGACTAGCAGAGGCACGCTTTATAGTTCTCTCATCAGTGAATAACATCTAAGGAAAATAATATTTATAAAATTGCCTTTACACGTTACAGCCAAACAGGCTTAATGGTGTTCTCCACTAACAACATCCCATCTTCTCTCTCCTATGTGTCTTTTTGAAAGCTTGTCCCCATGACTAAGATGCTTTTACTCATCTCTGCCTCTTGGGAATCAGTTTGGGGCAGAGCTGAGCTCAAACATCACCTCCTCCATGAGACTTTTTTGGATCTCATTAGATGCTGTCATCCTCCTCCCATTATTTTGTTTATAGTTTATTATGCCCATTGAGTGCAAGTTTTAAGAGCAAGGTTTGCTTGGTTTTTCTATTTGTGTCCCCATTGCCTAGTGCAGTGCCAGTCAAGTCAAGTCAAGTCAACAAGCACTTAAATACCTACTGGCAGTGGGGAAGACAGATCTAAGATCTGGGGATACAAAGAAAAGCATTTGGTAAGACTGTAAACCCCCAGTATTTTGTTTACATTATGTCATTTGAGGCACACAGCAACTCTGATTTTAGATACTCCAGGCATCTTACAGGTAGAAAAGCTGAAGCTCAGAGAATCTAAAGGACTTGGCCACAGTCATATAGCTCATGAATATGAGGCAGCATTTGAATGCAGGTCTTCCAGACTTTGGGTCCAGCACTACAGCAAGTTGCTTAGAGGCTGGTGCACTAAAAATTTTCCCTTTCATGGTTTCCAAAGTTGTTTTACATATACTATATACACACTCACAGCACATGCTTTTACAGGAATTGCGGTAAAGCTGGAGGTTCTCATAGAACAACAGCATTTGTGTTGCTCCTGCTGTGTAGCCGGCATGGTGCTAAATGCTTTACAGATATTGGCTCATTTGATCCTCACACAACACCTCTGAGAGCAAAGGGCTATCATTTCCCCCTTTTTTACATTTGAGGAAACTGAGGTTAAGTGATTTGGCCAGGGTTATACCATTAATAAGTGTCTGAGACTGGATTTGAACCCAGGTCTTCCTGACTCCAGGCCTGTCACTCTATCCACTGTGCCACCTAACTGACTTACTTACCTGGCCTAAATTCTTTGGTTTCTTCACTGGTCTCTTAAAACAGCATTAGCAGTTTTTATTTTAACCATATCTAGGGTCATGAGCCATAAACTTACCACCACAGTAGCCCAGCTTTTATTTGGCATTTGGTCTTGTGGCAACTAGGTGGCATTGCATTGGTTAGACCACTGCGCCTGAAGTCAGGAAGATGAGTTCAAGTTCAGTCTCAGACAAGTATTAGCTGTGTGATGTTGCAGAAGTTAGTTAAGCCCGATTTGCTTCATTTTCCTCATCTGTAAAATGGGGGTGATAATAAGAGCTCCTGCCTCTCAGGGTTGTTCTAAGGATCAAAGGAAATAATAATTATAAAGTGCTTGGCACAGTGCCTGGCCATGTGGTAAGTGCTATTTAAAGTCAGTTATTATTTTTACTGTAAATTGGAAAAGAGGGTATGAAAGGAAATGTTCAAGGCAAAAACATTCATACCACTTGAAACTTTTTTCTCTAATTCTACTGCATTTAAAAGGCATTTTAACACTATCTTATGTCACCAGTTATTTTCAAGACACTATCACCTGAAGCCAAAAAAGTGATACTGCTGTGAGCACGCGAATACCTTCTTTTTGCATGTAATCAGTGGCTGATGGCTTTAGTAGCTATTTAAGTGACTTGCAAAATAGCCATATTTATAATGCCTTGCAAACTGTTCTTTGGATGACTTCTCCCTTCCCCCCAAAAGGAAATCAGATGGGGATTTTTTTTAAAGGAAAATCTAAAATGAGTGCTTTCTGCTGTTGGGTAATGTTTTTTTGTTTGTTTTTTCTTCCAACCAAAATAGGCGGGTAGTATTTTTTTTCTTCTTAAAAAACCCCAAACTTTTGACATTGGTACATTCTGAATGTTATGACAGAAAAAGTAGCTTTTTCAGTTCCCCTTGAACTTCATTATCTTCTGTAAGATTAGAATATGAGGATACAAAACAGTTCTGTTTCATTATAGTTCATTAGAAAAGGGATTTCGCTGTAGAGCTGATTTTGAACGTCTGGAAATGCTAACAATCTTTAAAGCCATGTTGGGAAGATCCAGAAATGATGGTAGCATTTTTGCTCTATTTTTCTGTAAGTTATCAAAGAGGGAGAGAGAGAGAACTCTGTAGCACTTGTCTTTCTATTCAAATTAATACTGTAAATTGTGCTAGTGAGGTAGGAGGGAGTATGGTGGGACGAAGTAGAGGAATTAAAATCATTCCAATAAAATGGTTTAATTTATGCCTCTGCAGTTAAGCAGTGCTCCTGGTTAACAGAAATACCCTTCAGCTACACAGGATTTTGGAGGGTTGGAGGGCACTCATTTGCACATAAATAGCCATTAACTGATAAATTCCCAGAGGTCTCCTGTTGCATGTTAGTGGTTCTGACCTACTTAGCTAGCTTAAATTTGTTTTACAGAATTATTATAATTCCATCCCTGGTACTTAAACTTTGTGATTAATGCATGCCTCACAATACAATTAAAGTATAATTACACAGTTTTGCAGTTTGCTATCATGGTGTTATTATTATTATTACAAAGAGCTGGGTTTTGCAAATATTAGAAGAATTAGGGTTCTGATACTCATCACTTTTGCTGTTATTATGTGATTATGTTAAATGGGACCCCTTTATGTCTGAAGAATGGATTGGAGAGAGGTGAATCATTAAATAGCACACCAGATAGTTTGAAAAAGATTGAGCCACACAAATGAGAAATGTGGTTATATGTGAGAGATGTCTTGGTTTGACAGGTGGAAACTCACTTGCTCACCAGTCATATGTCCCAGAAATACATTAGAACTTTGTACGATTCATTGCTCAAGTAGTGTTGGACTAAATTTTTGGAGGCAGCATGTGTATTGACTGCTTGTGGACTTTAGTTTCCTTTTCTATAAAATTACAGTGTTGGATAGATCATCTCTAAGGTACTTTCCAGCTCTAAAATGCATCGATAGTTGATTTGAAATGTGCTTTTGTGTTAGTTTTATTTCTGATATGTCAGCTTTTGTAGGTTCCTTTATATTGGTTGAAATCAAGATTTGACATTTATGTTTCACCTCCCTCCCTCCTTACCTTCTTCCTTCTTTCCTTCCTCCCTCCCTTCCTTCCTTCCTTCCTTCCTTCCTTCCTTCCTTCCTTCCTTCCTTCCTTCCTGTTGCAAAGATCTTAAAATTATAACAATTATGGGGGAAATTCTCTGTAGAACATTATTATTTCTGACAGTTCCTATTGAAAGTGAGGGAAACAAAGTATTTAGCTTGTTTTCAGTTTTGAATTATTTAAAAAGTTGTACTATGTACAATAATTTAGGGGAAAATCATTAAAAAAAAATTCAATTGCCAAGTTAGCTGACCAGAAAGGCTTTTCTCATAATTTTCTTAAGTTACTAGTTTTGGTTAATTTCTCTTTCTTGTAGTTGATAGCTTGTCTGATAACAATAAAGGTTTGGAATAAGCCACCATTATGTCCCAGTATCTGACAAACACTAGTTATTGTTATTAATTATAAAGTGGAAGTAAATGACATCATCAGATGTAGTTGGAGAAATTTAGCATTCCCAGCGTCTTTCCTAGTAAATACATTTTTTGAAAAGTAGTATGTTTAGAAGTTTTGTCTTATTTTGTTTCCATTCACTGACACTACAAAAGTGTAAGGGTTTTCCAGAAAGGGAAAAACTGGTCAGCAATAGAAGCTGCCTTGTGAAGTTGGCTTACAACAACCAGCCTTCTATAAAGAGAAAACAGTTACCATGTAATAATCAAGACTGATGAATTCAGAAATCCATTGATTGTCCCAGCTCTGGGTAGATTAGGTGCAGACTTGCTTCAAGGAGTGGAATTTATGAAATGTTTGCTGCATCCAGCAAGCAGAGCTGCTATAATACAGCTGCCTCCTCAGTGGTTTGCTTTGATCCTGTGGAATGAAAGGACAGGAGGATCAGCTCAGGTCTAAATGAGATTACAGCTGGTTCTGCAGCTTATCTGGTCTATTGCCAACTAGTGTGGCTTTGCACGTCCTAAGGGGTTTACAACAGAAACTGTTTATTGAGTATCATCGGTTTACTCAACACAAGCAGGCTAATCCTTCCCAGCCTCAGCATGTTGTAGAATTGTGCAGGAGCCAAACCAAAAGCTGGTGTAGCCAGGGCCTCTAGAGCCCTTTGTCTCGCTTCATATTGATTTTTACCTGAGTTAAAGACAGTCAAAATAAAACCGATAACCAGCTCTATTGTGAGCAAAAGGTTAATCTTACCTAAAATCTTACAAAAAAGCATCTGTTAACCCTAGAAGGGACATCAGCCTTGCCTTGCCTTTCCACTCAAGAGGGATTTTCTAGTTTTGAATTTTGAAGAACAAGATAAGAAAAACAGCTTAAAAGATCTTGCCAGGCAACTCAAGTTAAATGCTTAAGTCTCGTTTAGCAGTGCTGTAACAAATGGCTTTGTATGTGAAATATGGGATGATTTGGTTTTTTTTTTTTAAGAGGTGCAGTTTTTGCTTTGTATTTTTTCTGAAAACCCATACAGTTTTACTCTAGTGTGGCAAAGAGAATTCATGAAATCAGAGGAGACAGATGTGAAGGCATCAGAAGCATCTCAGTTGCTCCTGTTTATTTCTAGCAGTACTAAAGTTTGTTGACTGGTAATTCCTTGATAAGTGGCACAATTCTGGAATAGAAGGCAGGTGATTAGACATAAGTATTAGAAATGCAGAGCCCTAATAAATACAACTGTGTGTATTTAATTATTCTGCTTACTGGAGTGCTTTGTTGGACATAATATTTTTTTTTTCAGCATGAGGACTCTTCTTCAATGATGATCACAGACCTTCTATGCTTTCTCATCCTATGTGATTCTCATCTTGCATATCTTTTCATAAAACCTGTAGAGGATACGCTGTGAACCAAAGGCCTTTTTTCTTTTAATTTTTAATTGTCATTTATTTATTTGATCACTTGATTATCTATTTTTTATACGTAGGGTTATACCAGTGTTGCTACATAACTGTCTGCCTTACTTCCATTTCTGGTTGTTTCAAGTATATCTTTTATGCCACTTTGTTTCTGTATTGGTCTCATCATTTGTAATGTCCTTCAGCTCACCATAAGTAAGTGCCATTGCTTTTTAGCTTATGCATCATTTTATTTCTTCCAGGGCTATGATATTATGTGGTGTTTTTAGCCATGTAACATCATTGGTAGAATATAAATTGGTGTTGAAGAGATACTCTTTTGTGGAAGCAAGCAACTAGAGATCATTGGAAGTTTTCAGCAGCCAAATGAATTACAATTGGATTTCTTCTACCTACTCAGTTTCAGGCCCAGCTCATTGTCCTCTTTGTGCACATAGTAGGGATATTTGAATAGCTGAAAGTCTGTAATTTTATCAGAATGGATAATCTATCCACCTATATACCTATCCTGAGTTCTTCTCTGATTTATTTGCTAATCTTTATTTTCTTTGTAAGTAACTAGTTTTTGACAGTTTCACTGGCTTGAAATTATAGTAACCAACCTGGTGATATCATTCTCTATCTAAGCTAGTCTGGTCTTTGAACAAAAGACATCCTTCAGTCACCAAACCTGTGCTCTAGGTTTCTCCATGTCTGTAGGACATGACATTGATTAAAAGGACCCACAATCACTCCATAACATAATGAACTACTGGTGTAGGACTTTAATAGAGTACCTGTTGCATGTCTTAAGTTAGGGATCATAGATCTAAAGTTGGAAGAGACTTCAGGGACCTTCTAGTTCAAACTCATTTTTAAGATGAAGAAAATTTAGCCCCAAGAAGTTAAGAAACTTGTCCAAGGTCACTTAGGTAATAAGTGTCAGAGGCAAGATTGAATGTAAGTCCTCTGATCCAATGTTTTTTCTACTATGTCATACTCTTAAGCACCTGAATAGTAGAAAACCTCCTTAATGAAATCTACTGTCCATATTAGAGTTGGTGATTATTGGAGAATGGATGCATACTGCCCAAATTGAATTGCAGCTTGATAGACTCAAGTTCACTTAAATTGATAGATTATGTTAAATGATATATCAAAAGACACCTTCAGTTTTTCTGTAAATTCTGATTTTATATAAAACATCTCATCTGAAGTAGCCTTTTGTTTCCAAAAGTCTTAACCTAGCAGAATCTAAGGCCCTGAAGGGCTGAAACTGTTTGTTTGGTTTTTTTTTTTTGTCTTTGTATTCCCAGTGTCCATAGCAGGATGTTGTTGGATTGAATTGAACCTCCCCTGAACCTCTTGGGAGTAACTGAATTGACTTTTCAGGTCTTTTCGTTTGTATGTTAGTCTCTCTAAACAGGAATTCATAAACATTTATACATCTTAGATGTCTTTGACAACTTTGTGAAGTCTGTGGACCCGTTTTCACAATAATGGTTTTAAATTCATAAAATAAAATACATAAGATTACAAAGGAAATAAATTGTATTGAGTGGAATTTATATAAAATGAAATTTTTTCCCCAAACAAATTTATAAGCCCCTTGAAATCTTTCACTGTGTCCATGAGCCCCAAATGAAGAATTCCTGGTCTAAAACCATGCCTCAATCCAAGAAATGCTTTAGTAAGAAAGCTTACTGTGCAATACATTACTTTACAATATAGTCATTCACAGTTTCTTTCTAACCAAATTAGAAAATGATTTAATGATACCCTAAATTGATTAGTTTAGTCCAGGTACTGTTGATTGGAAGAACTCTTATAATACAAGTAGTGGAAGAAAGTAGTGTTACAGATAATTCCTTTGGTTTTGTTTCTTTTATTATTATTTTATTTTGTTTCTTTCTATTATATCTTGTTTATATTGCTTTCAATTTACAACATGTATGTACATAAATACGTATATGTATATATATATATATGTGTATGTACCTCCCCCCAGCCTTCTCAGAGAGCTACCCCTTTTATTAAAAAGAACAAATAATTCATCAGTACAACACATTAGCCAAATACAACATTATAAGCAGTGTTCCACATCCATAGTTCTCCACCTATACCAAAAAGGAAGAAAAATGCATTCTCATATCTCTTCTTTGGGGCTCTACTTGGTCATTATAATTTCATAGTATTCTGTTTTGGTTTTTTTGTTGTTCTTTACATGTACATTGGGAACATTGCTGTAGTATATTCTTTTCCTGGCTAAACTTGCTTCATTTTATATTAATTCATATAAAACTTCCATGCTTTTCTGTAGTATTCATTTTCATCATTTCTTGTGGCACAGCAATATTCCATTAAATTTGTGTAGCATGGTTTGTTTAGCTGCCTTTTTCCAGTTTACTATTACAAATAGTGTTACTGTAAATATTTTGGTATACATGGGATTTTTCTTTTTATCACTGACCCTCTTGGGCTATATAGCTAGCAGTATGAATTTTGGGGTGAGAGTATTGACACTTTAGTTCATTTCTAAGCATAATTCTAAATTGTTTTCTGGGATGTCACCATCAACTTGAATGATACTTGTCTATGCTCCAAAAAAGTCACATTTCTTCTTCATTATTTGGAACAAGCAAATAGGGAAGGAGACCATTGGTTCACAAATATCCTCTTTTGGGACAACTGGTTAAACCTAGTATCAGTTGGAAAAGCTGTGAGGGAGATTAGGAAACATTAATCAAACTTAAGTTTATGGTTTTGAATAGTAAACTCATTATTTTCTCTTTTATCTTGTGTAGTTGTAGTAATAATAATACTAGTTTATCATTCTATAGCACTTGAAAATTTAGAAAACATTCCAGTTGAAGACAATGCTGAATGGTGCAAGTGAGGCAGGAACACTATGTTGCTTCTCGCTTGAGTTATTACTTGATTGCCCTGTAAGCAGCATTATAGATGGATGGTTCTAAAGGTGACAGCAACAGAGAGTTTAAGGAGACTTTGGCAGTACCTCCCAGTTTACTTCACCTAATTGGGAACGAACATGTATCCTCAGCTATAGGTAAGCAAAAAAATGTTCCTTTGGAAACGTTTGGAGGCTTTCTAAATGGATTCTGTGATGGAATCAGTAAAAACCGATGTTTATCTTAAAACATAAAGCTTGTCCAATATTTAAACCTAATGGACAAGATGTGTACAAGTTGAAAATGTAATATTTATCCAATCATTTCTATTCTTTCAAACCTGGCTCTAAAGCAATAGGTTGTACTCATAGAGTAATAAATTTTTAGTGCATTTGGAGATAAAGGCTATTGGTGGTGATTGCTTAAACTCTTTTTGTTCAATCATCTGAATGGTGCAAATCAAAGCATTTTGTCAGACTGTGAGAAGTTTCACCTAGATATTGCTTCCCACACACGCAGGTCACCATATAAATTACGTTCACGGTTTTACAGCATAGCCGATGCTGGAAGTTAAATTGATGCCCAGTGGTGGAACTCGTAAAACATTTTCCTGTTAACACAACCAGGCAGAGTTGACATTGTTGATGGTGGCTTCGATCTAATAAACCATCGGTTCTAACAGTGATTTTTACTGTGTTTCAGAGGTGATGATGATACAAGTTTAGCAAGCCTATGGTTCTTCCTGAATGACAGAAAATTAGCTCGACTGTCTATATTACCAAATGCTGGGAAGAGTCTGAGTAGGGGGTGATTGGAGCCTGATGTAACCTCACTCTCTGAAAAGATGATGAATTACATGAACAAAATCCTTTAACTCTAACTCAATAGACACCTTCCTTCTTAAAGAATAACATTGATTTTCTGAAAAGGGTGTGCAATATTTCACCCGCTGGAAATTCGGAAACAACTTATTATCTGGCTATCATATATGCAAGTTGTCTCCCTTTCAGCATCTCCCATGCAGATGGTATTAAGTGGCTCACTACTGAAGAGAGACATTTTGTTGCAAAGGGTTGTTGAAAATTGACCATCTCTTTTTTATTTATTTTCTCAAAACATTCCATGGGATTATTTTTCTGGGGAAACGTCAAGCTTTTGAAAGCTCTTAAATTTTGAATCTCTATGATGTTCAACCTGCAAATTTGCACCGAAGAAAGTATACTTCATATATAGTCAGCCATCTATAGAGTGGTGGTGAACAATGGGATTATTCTAGTATATGTTTTAGAAGATTTCTTTTTATTTATTAGGTGTATGAAATCCATCTTTTTGTATATAGAAAGTAAATTAGTTATAATTTCCAATTAAAACATGTTAGATGTTAAAAAAAAGCATACTACCTTGTTTTCATAATAAATATATAATCTGTCCACTATTGATATCTGACTTTTTCAAAAACACCTCATCTGTTCTTTCAGCACCTTTGCACATGACTATTGGTGACCTTCCCATAATTCAGCTCCATTTTGTGGGAAATGGCATATCTTTTATTCACTGCTTTAACACTTCTCATCTCAGCGTATGGGTGAATTTTTTATATCAGGAGATGGGCCTTTTTGATGTGCAGATAAATGTTATCAATGGTGCCATGCAGATGAGACTAGTCATGTACAAATAGCATGTATCAAGCCCCAAGCATGCAGAACCAGATAAATCGGCTCATTTGCTGAAGCCTTGCAGAAAGAAATTAGTGATATAACAAAAGCCTTTGAGGCTTTTGGCCCTAATAACAGAGCTGTATAATAATGCCTACAGCTCATTGACTCAGCGGATAATCTTTTAGGAAAACACTTTTCCTTTTTCTTTCTTTTTTCTCATTCTTTCTTTTAACTTGCTGCAGTAGTAGGTAAGTAGGACCTCTAGAGAGGAATGTTTAAAACTAAGTAGCTGAAATAACTGGAATTTGAATTGAAAAAGTATTTTGCATGCTAAATACTGATTTGTTCTAAAAAAAGTTTTAATTTTAATATGCCCCTTTTTGGATATACACGTTTTGTATATGTATATGTATGTACATATGGCAACTTAAAAAATTAATTCATTTAGGTTCTTCCCCATGTTAAACATTTAATTAACATAGATCTGTCTGTGTCACTGAGAGGTTTCCTAGGGTCAGACTGATAGTGAATCTCAGAGTGGAACTTGAACTCCAGTCTTTCTAATTCTCAATATGACTGTATGTGTTATAGCTATAGATCCATATCTATCTATCTATCCATCTATTTCTATATATTTCTAGATCTGTAGACCTTTCTATGTAATTTCCTTTTTTTTTCTCCTGCATGATCTCTAGCCTACTACAGTAAGAGGATTAGTGTCTTCTATTCAATGAACATACTCACACCTGGTTATATGTTGCATATCTCAACCCCAAAATATTTTCATCCAAACCCCACTACCCATCCCCCACCACCCATTTTCTTATTCTCTTCCTCTTCAACCCTCCAATCTTGAAGTCTTATCCAAATGCAGACCATATGTATCAGTCAGGACTTGAATGAGGTCTTCCGTTTGTACTGACTTTCTCTGTGTCTTTGTGTCTGTACAGATTCTCTCTAAGAAAGACTGTGATCATTTAAGTGCATGTGTATTTTTATTCTTCAGAGAAATTAAGGACATACCCAGAGTCACATATTCACAATTTTTCTGAGGTGGAACTTGAATCCATTTAGGCTGGCATACTGTCAACTGTGCCGCACTGTACAACTCAAAGTGTTTTTCTGTATTATATTAGTGGATACCCAGAGAGTCATATTTGAACTTAGGAAGACCTGGGCTCAAGTCCTGTCTTTGACACATACTGATTTTCTCACCCTGGATGTGTCCCTTAACTGCTCTGTAATATAAAAAATAGCTACAGAGGCAGGTAGGTGGCACAGTGGATATTACACTTGCCCTGGAGTCAGGAGAGACCTGAGTTCAATTCTAGCCTCGGACATTAGCTGTGTGACCCTGGGCAAGTCACTTAACCCCAGTGGCCTCCAAAAAAAAAAAAAAACACCACACACAAAAAAGTACACACCTTAGCTGATCACAGTCTTTCCTATATAAAATCCATATTTAAGTATTCTTTTAAGAATACTTCTAAATCTTTATAATTTATAAGAACGAGGGAGATTTTGGCAGTAATATATTATCATGTGATAGTCAATAAACTGTTGCTAAATAAAGTTTTAAAAAGTGAGAATTTTAACTATTAAAGTTGTCTTTGTTGGACTATGAGGTTATCCCCTCTCTCATTACCTTGAAGGAAATTTGAAGACCGTCCCATGATATCCTTACAGAACCACTCAACAGATAGGGAAGGATAATAACTCCTCCTGACTTAGTATACAGCTGGATTTTGAAAGCAGGAACTCGTCTCTGCTGAGGCTGATAGGAATTTTCTTTTAATCCATTTTCATAAGTGGCAAAGATCAGTTGTATCTAGCTATGTAATTTGCTGGATTTCCTGAGTGTGGGGAAAACACTGTGGATCAGAACATTTAAGAGGTTTGGAAAACACATTGATAAAAGAAGACCACTTTCCCCAGTGCATTAGATATTATAATTATGTATTGGTTACAAGCTGTTGACATAGAGTTAGGCTTGATTTAAAGGAGGGGAAAAAAAGGACTCTGGATATTCCTGCTATTTATTGATACACTGAGTCCATTAAGCTAAATTATAGAGCAAATTTCACCATGACAGCAACATTTGGGTTGCTCTAGTTAAGAATCTGTCAACATTACCATAAGACCTTTTCTTTTTAAGAATTTATTACTGGCAATTTTTAAAAATATGCTTTCAGACAGAATTTAATCCTAGTCTACTCTTGCAGTGTTCATTTGTCCCTCAAAAAGGTTTGACATTCTTGCATTTAGCAAAATTGTTCTTTATTACATGATTATGCTGTGGGCCAAATCATATCCCTGAAAAATATAACAACTAATTATACTAGAAACCTAAGATAACAGTCTGATTTTTTTTTACCTAGCCCTGTGATTTCATTTTTTGTAGGAAGCTGTATACTAATGAAGACTGGCAAATGCTTAGCTATTTAGCTGTTTGTCTGGGGGCATTAAGTGCCCAGGGCCATACATTTGTTATGTGTCCAAAGCAGAACTTAAACCCTTATTTTGAATCCATATTTTGAGGCCACTCCTCTGTCCATTGTGTCACCTCATTTCTCAGCAAGAATCTCTTACTGTAATAAAGAGAACCACCTTGGGCCAGTCTTGGGATCATCAGGAAGATGATCTGGGTTTAAATTTTATTTTGATAGTTACTTTTTTTTTTTTTTTAAAGCAGTTGGGGTTAAGTAACTTGCTCAAGGTTACACGGCTAGTCATTTGATTTATGCGTGGGTGCTCATTTTCTGAGGCCGGATCTGATCTCGGGTCATCCCAACTCCGAGGCTGGTGCTCTTACTCACTGCGCCACCTAGCCGCCCCTTTAGGGCAATTGGGGTTAAGTAACTTGCCCAAGGTTACACGGCTAGGTTTTTGTTTGTATGGATTAAGTGTCGGAGGCCGGCTCTGAACTCAGGTCCTTCTGATTCCAGGGCCGACGCTCTATTCACTGCGCCACCTAGCCGCCCCGATAGTTACTTTTTAATCTTAGGGAAGTCCTTTAAACTCTTTGAGTTTCAGGTAGCTCTGTAAGACCATGAATGGTAGACAGGTTTTTATTGGCATTGCTCAGCCGTGGTTCCCACACTGATGTAGTCACAAGTCTTTGACTATTGATACATGATAACAATAGTTCACTTTTATATGGTACTTTCTCTACAGTGACCACATGAGGTTGTATAAGTATTTTTGTAGATACCTTCTGTGTTGCTGGTGTCTTGGTTTGTAAATGTTGGAGCTGTTCTTTGCAGTGTACCACCCTGCCCAAGTTTTTGGCTATTGGTCCTGTCCCTCAGTACTAGCATTATAAAGGCATCCAACCCCATCTCTAATACAGTGAATTAATTTTATTGGTATTCTTAACAATTGAATGACATTTATACTTTCCTGTTTTATTTTTTGTTAATATACTTTTATAATAGAGATTTGATTTTAAAATATTCTCTACTAAGGATTTTGAAGTTAAGCTCACTTCATTTGAATGACTAATACCTTTGAAAATTCAGAATGTATAGATGAACAAATTGGAAGGTGAACATTGTTTCACCAAATATGCATTTTCCCACCTTTTTTAACCTCTTACTCTCTCCTATCCCCACCCCCTCCCCCCTAGAAAAATGCCCAAGTCTTCTTGGGTTTTGAGGAGATAGAGTATGGAGCTGTAGGAATCTAGCTCTTAAATTACTGTTTGACCTCAAACTCAGGTCCTCCATCTAAAGGCCCAGCCTGGTGTGCCAGCCCCAGTACCTTCTATTAAAAGCTCCTTTTGATCTTCTTAGGCTGGCATTCTGTCTAAGATCAATTCATTTACATACAGACTACCCAGGGACTTTGTATAAAATCTCTGAACTCTATCCCCTGGCATTCAAGACCCTCCAGCATTTGGCCCCAATCTTATCTCCCACTACCCCAGACTGAGCTGTCTCTCCTTCCTCCATGTATCCCTCCTTCCCTTACTTTCGTCTTCCCTCCTTCCTTCCTTCCTCCTTCTTTCTTCTCTTTCTCCCTCCTTTACTTTCTTCCTTTCTACCTTCCTACCTTTCTGTCTTTCTTTGCTAATGCTGTTTATAGTTTGTGCTACCTGGAGCATCCTTATTTTCATTTGATCAATCGCTGTCCTTTGAAAGATATTTAAATATGCCTTTTTTTCCCCTGTGAAGTATATTCCTTGAATCTTGCCCCACCAGCCAGAAGTAATATCTCCCTCCTCTGAATGACCATAGTATTTGGTGTGTCTCTCTCTCATTAATTCATATTTTGCTTTGTAGTAAAAATTCTTTGTGTTAAAGGCTTAGCACCTAGCACAGTGTCTTGGTAGTGGCAAATCTTTTATAAATCAATATAAATATTTATAACTATATATATTTATAAATAAATGTTAAGTGAATGACTTTAAGAATGAATGATACTTTTCAGTAATCATCCAACCTGATTCAGCAAGTAATATGCAAAATGGCAAAATATTTTTCGACAAAATTGATGAGCAAAAGAGGAATTGTTTAATTGAAATAAGGGTTTTGCTTATTCCTATCCTCCTTCATTAGTGGAGTATGAGTGGCCCAAAACTTCATTTTTCCTTATTCTCTAGTTAAGGAATGAGAAAATCATGTTACATAATCTTTTCTTGTTAATATTGACATTAGAAACTCCGTTTCATTAGGAATGAAGAAAGGAAGGAAGCAAGCAAGCATTAATAGTAATAGGGCTTGTATATAATACTTACCAAGTACCAGGCAATATGCTGAGCATTTTACAATTATCTCATTTAATCCTCACAACAGCCCTGCAAGGTGAGTGATAATATTTTCTCCATTTTATAGTGGAGGAAACTGAGGCAAGCAGAGGTTAAGTTACTTCCTCAGGATCACATAGCTAGTTATGCTAGTGTCTGAGGCTGGATTTGAATATAGGTCTTTCTGACTCTATGCTCTATCCACTGAGCCACCTACCTGCTTCTAGGAGGCAGTGTAGTATATTGGAAAGTTCATTGGACTAAAAATCAGGAACCTTGAGTTCTAATACTGTGTAGGTCACTTAACTAGTTTTGTGATGTTGGACAAGTCACTTATCCTTGGTGAGCTCATTTTTCCTCATCTGCAAAATGAGGGGGTATGCTTGATGATCTCTAAGGCTCCTTCCAAATTTAAAATTTTATGATCTATGTTCTTCACTACAAATGGTAAGAAACTTTAGGTTTATTATACATCATGAACGTGGAATACAGTGGGTCTCATACAGCAGAAGTATCTCTTCAAGCTGGTGGGGAGGTGGCAGAAGTGAAAAGGAGGAATGAAGTGAGGCCAGGACAAGATCTATATGTAATGGTGAAATGTTTAAAATTATAAATAAAAATAAAATACCATATCAATAATGGTAGTTTGTGATTTTCTAAGTCGATTAAAGGCTTACATGGATAGGTGCCTTTCAAATAATAGATACTCAATAGATAATTATTGTTTGATTGAGTGAACCTCCTTTATTTGTTGAGAAGATTCAGAAGACATACACGCAAGCTTTCTCTCTTTATGGAAATAATGTAACAGAAAGGAAAGAGGTTTAGAAGTAGTTAAATCACAAGCAGTTGTTGTAGGTGCTAGTCAGTGTTAACCTATGTGACAGATTACCAGTCTTTGGTCCAGGATGAAGTACCTTGAAGGTCTCCTTATATCCCTAGAAATTAGGACCTTCTCAGCAACTATCACCATTCTCATAATAGCCAGCATGGCTTTTTAAGGTTTGCAGAGTGCTTTACATATGTTATGTCATTTGATCCTTAAAAGAGCCCTTTGAGGTGGATACTGTTTTTTGTCTTCGTTTTACAGATGAGGAAACTGAAGCTGAGAAAGATTAAGTGATTTGCACAGTGAGTAATTGTGTCTGAGGCAAGATTTGAACTCATATCTTCTGGACTGATGCTTTCTTCACTGCTGCCTAGAAAATGAGGCCTAGAGAGTGAATGCATTTTAAATATCTGGTACTTTGAGTTTGTGTATCTAGCTTCTAGTTCCCCAGTTAGTTTTATTCTTCAACTTACCTGACCAAGAAGTCAGTGCTTTCATTTAATGTCGAGAAAGAAAACAACTTGTACATGTGGCTTAAGATTTGGCCTCCATTCACTCTAGACCCAGTTTTATACCTGTTTCTAGTTAGAGTCCAATTAATATTAAGAAAACTCATTTGAAACTAAGATTCAGAAAATCATTCAGATGAGAAAAGATATTTCATCAGACACTTGCAAGATTATATGGCCTATTTGCTAATATTGCTTACAAAGGTGTTGAGCTGTTAAGTTCTAAATGTTCATTTACTAATAAATGTGTTCTCAGTTACTAAGATTGGCATCTCATTTTATTTGGTACATTGTGGTCATGTAAAAATAATGTCTCTTTTCAGCCTTTCCAAATCGCCAGCTTTTAATCTTGGGAGCTGGGCCACTGTCCATTCGTTTCTTTCACACATGAGTAAAGCGAGACAAATACAGGTTATATTTCTTAGATAATAATATTTACTCTTGGTCATAACTGGAAGGCTTAAAAAGTGGAAAGGCCTTATTCTTCTGTCAACAATGCCTACAATTATTATTCCCTTCTTTTGTCTACAGAAAGGATCACACATTCCTTTGGTTTGTGTTACGGTTTCAGGAGTAGCAGCATTGTCAATAACATACTAGAATTCTCTTCTTAGCTTGAATCTTTCTGCATTTGTCAGTAGTTAAGTTCACACTTTATATTCCAGTAGAAATATGGTAGCTATCGGGAGCAATTTATCCATTGACATCTGATAGATATCTGTGTTGGCCCTCTCCTTTTTGCTCTCTATCACTAGCCCTGACCTCTCTCTCCCTCTCAAGCTTTAGTAGTTTCACTTATCCAAATGCTACCTGAAATTTTTTGCTCACATGTCTGTGGTCCACACCACATACATAAAGTTTAGCTCCACAAACATAAGACTGAACTCATCTATCCCACAAAGCCACCTATCCCTTGCAATGTCTCTATTTTTTTTTAAAGCAATTGGGGTTAAGTAACTTGCTCAAGGTTACGCGGCCAGTCATTATTTATGTGTGGGTGCTCATTTTCTGAGGCCGGATTCGATCTCGGGTCATCCCAACTCCGAGGCTGGCGCTCTTACTGCGCCATCTAGCCGCCCCTGCAATGTCTCTATTTCTATCAATGGTCCCATTGGGAGTACTTCAGAACCCCCTTTCCTCTAGACTTGGCATCTTTTTCCCTCATCCATGCCTTATTCATATCTATTCAGTTATCATGATTTTTTCATTCATAATATTTCTTATGTCTGTCTTTTCCTCTTTTCCCATTTCCAGGGATGAAAAAGAAACACACAGGTCCGTATCACTGAATGCCTAGAATATTACTGGAAACTCCTAACTACTCTCCCTACCTCTATTCTCCCCCACATGTCAAGAAGATTAATTTTTCTTAATATAAAGTACTGATCACGTTATTCTCCTATTAGAAAACCTTCAGTGATTCCCAATTTACATTTAGGGATACAGTGTAAACTTCTCAACCAGGTATTTAAAGACCTTTGCAATTAGGCCCCTTCCTATAGTAATGACTTCCAACTAAGTACCCCCTCATCCAGTCAGATTCATTCCTTGTACTTAGCTAGTTCTCATCTGTCCTTTAGTAGACCATTCTCCTTAAAGCTATCCAAGGTCCCATTTTCTCTTTACCAAATAAAACCTCTTTGCTGAATTTCTCTTAACAGTTTTGAGCTGTACTGTTCATGTCACATAACCATATGCATTCATGTACCAATGCTATGCTAATTATACTCTCCTAGATATTTGCCCTACTTTGCAAAAAAAAAAAAAAGCAGTCCTAGATTCTAAGACCTGTGGTTATTTGAATTTATTTGCCTTCATTTTATCATTCTCTTATATCTATTCTCAACTTTATTATTCCCTTACCCCTTAGTATTTAATAGGGTGTTCATTATATGTGACCAGAATATTACTGGTGTGTCACATCTGTAGTTCCTTTGCAGTCAGTGCTATCCCCTTTCTATCTGTTGGTGTCCTTTGAGCAGATTCACATCATGGTACTGTAGAAAAAGGTCAGGCCTTAGAAGCAGCACACCTGGGTTCTGGTTCTGCTTCTGCTGCTTACTAGATATGAGCTTGGGCAATTCAAACTCTTGAGCTTCAGTTTCATTTTATAGATAAAGTTCACTCAAGCTGTAGATGTCTGTAATTCTTGAATCCCTTTTCTTTAAACCTTGCCATGCCAAACTATAAGTATAGCAAAAAGGAAGCAAAGTATGAAGTCATGAATGAGCTTATGGCCTTCAAGGCCCTTGGCTCTTTAGTATTCTAGCGGGAGAGCACTGTATCTTTTGTAGGGCACTTATAAAATCAAATGTTTGTCATAAAGTATCACATTTTTCAAAGCACTTCTGATATTTAGGTCCTCAAACTTATTGGTAGTATGGTAATAATGTTTTAAGGATACGTTCTAGCACAAATGTAAACATTTGAGCTAGTTAAAATAATAACAATACTTATAGCTTAAATTTACATAGCATTTACTATGTGCTAGGCACTGTAAGTAAGCACTTGGCAGTTATCTCATCTGATCCTCAGGATAATCCTAGGAGGTAGATGCTATCATTATCCCCATTTTACAAATGAGGGAACTGAAGCAGAGGTTTAAGTGACTTGCCCAAGGACACAAAGCTAGTAAATGTTTGAAGCTAGATTTGAACGCAGGTCTTCCAGACTCCAGGCATAGTGCTCTATCCACTTTACTGCTGATAAATAGATTGATAGATAGATACACATGTGCGCAAGTGTGCCCCCCCCCCCCCCACACACACTTACACTCTCAGGTTCCTCTATTATAGTACTCATTAATATTGTAAAAACCTATAAGGGGAAAAAACTGTGAGAAAACTGATTCTTGTTAGTCCTGTTCTTACTTTTTACTATCTAGATAACCAATTGTATTTATATATTCATATATATTTTTTATTTATAGATTTTGCTATATTTTCACTGTGTGGTCTACAGCCAATTAACATTTTTCTTTTTCTGTGATGAACCAGAGGATATACATATACATATACATATACATATACATATACATATACATATACATATACATATACATATATTTTAAATTATTAGTCTCTACCAACCATTTATCAATGTTAACATCAATGCGTAAGTCATAGTTTCGGGACAAGAAGCTGGGACCAATGCAACTAAAGTTCCCTAGGGTTAGAATTGTAAACAAGGTATGGTTAAGAACTCGAAAACTTACTGCAAGTCAGAGATGTAAAAGTGTACCAGAGTACCAGTGATTGAAGTAAGAAATACATCCAAGACCAGGCATCCTGGTAGAAACTAGGAATATCCAAATGTTAAAGGATATAAAGCACTG
The DNA here is from genome assembly GCA_011680675.1 of Gymnobelideus leadbeateri. Classification (NCBI taxonomy): domain Eukaryota; kingdom Metazoa; phylum Chordata; class Mammalia; order Diprotodontia; family Petauridae; genus Gymnobelideus; species Gymnobelideus leadbeateri. The sequence goes on along the minus strand of WOXC01011663.1, from coordinate 45,528 downwards.
CAAGTGATCAGATGTCAGGATTTAGTGGATTTATGTTAACTAATGGGGAAATGGTGAAGTGGACAGGGAAGTGGGAGGATGACATTAGTGCCAGGCAGTGTTCCCTGGCTTTAGCCAGAGACTTCCGTGTTTTCTGCTAGAATAAGAACTAATTCTCAACATGACTCATCATGACATACCGTAGGACATATGGATAGAAACAAGTAAACAGCTGGAGAAAATGTCAGATTTTGATGCCATAATATCTATTTGGGCCTTGATTCCATTACCACATCATAACATTGATTTACTTTCTAATTATAAATGGCTCTAAAACACATTTTGATTAAACGTGGCTATAGGTGGTTCAGTGCATAGGGTGCTAGACTTGGGAGTCAGGAAGATCTGAGTTTGAATCTTGCCTCACATGCTTACTAACTTTGTGATCCTAAGCAAATCACTTAACTTTTATGTACCTCGGTTTATTCATCCATAATTTGGAAATAATAATAGCATCTGTCTCCTAGACTGATCATGAGGATCAAATGAGATAACATAGATGTAAAGTGCTTTGCAAATCTTAAAGTGCTAAATAAATGCTACTATCATCATCATTATTACCTTTGATTCATTCAGCAACCATTTATTAATCTACTTTGTTCAAGGCATTTTATACACATAAAATTTCTGTTCATTTCTAGCATAAACCTGTATCCATTATGCTATTATGTAGGGTTTTGTATATTTTTTTAGCTCTGTATGTTGGATTTTGTCTACATGTCACATTTCACTTTTTCTGAAGAGCTACCCAAAGAAATCCACTGTTCCATGTTTTCCCTTGTGTGTATTGAAGTGGGTGGAGATAACAGTAGCTTTTAAAAATAGGAAGTAAGAACGGCCAGTCTAAAATTAAATGGTATCCTTTTTTGTTAGACCTGTTGTCTTCTGTACCTTATGTCATGTTTTTTTTACCAAGTTATCAACTCTTAACACTCACATTTGTAAATGTATCCAGAGGCTAGTATGCAATGGATACAGCAAATTAATCTAATCATTCTTTTTCTTCTGGTCTAGAAGAATATAGTGGTGGTGGTGGCTAGTGGTGGTTTTTCAGCAGTTAAGGAAGGGAAAATAAATTACTTGAGAATGAGAGAACCTTTTCTTACATTTTACCTGTGTTCAGAAAACTTATTTTGTCCTTTCCCCATCAGCCGCTAATGCCATGTATTTCTTTAACATGTCTTACTTTTTTGTCTAATGTCTTTACTTTTATGTTTGGATAAATTGTTATGAAGTCATTTTAATTTTTTTCTTTTTTTTGTGGTAAGGATAGGGTCGTCTTAAAACACCATACCATTAATAGTTACAACATTTCACTTATGGAGTCTTCTACATATTACTTAGGGCATGCAGCTTCTTTTTAGTTAAAAATATTAGGCTGACAAAGGACGGTGCAAAAAACAAACACATTTTTGTGTAAAAAATAAATCACATTTAGTTTGCATGTTCTATAATGTATGGTTTCTATGGAGGAAGATAGTCTTAATGGAGTGGGGAGCCTGCAGCTTTGGGGCCACATGTGGGCCTCTAGTTCCTTGAGTGAGGCCTTTTGACTAAGTCCAAGTTTTACAGAACAAATCCTTTTATTAAAGGGATTTGTTCTGTGAGGTTTGGATTCAGTCAAAGGGCTACACTTGAGGACCTAGAGGGCCACATATGGCCTTGAGGCTGCAGGGCCCCTTCCCCCAATATACTTTTAAATTTTCATCTACTTTGCTATTTTTTTCAGTTTTCTGAATTCTCTACTTTGAAGTAGTTCACTGGTCAGCATCTTACAATTTCTCTTTAGGTATGTCAGAAGGGATAAATTTGCTCAAGAATAATTTCTTTTTTCCCTGGTATCAACCTCAAAATTCCTAATAGTTCCCCATTACCCCCTTTGGCATTCTTTGCCAACATGGAATATTGGCCATCATCTCTGCATAAAGCAAGGCAGCCTGTGGTTAATTTAGCCACTATTGCTGATATTTTCTTAATCTCAAGGAGGAACAGAGTAAATTTTGTGAATGTTTGACTGACCTTTTATTATTAATATAAAGAAGGTGTTAAATGAAATCATCTCTGCTGTAACCTAATCCTTAATCTGTACATAATGAAAATGCACTTCTCTGTCACCAATCACTTTAATATTCTCTGTTTTACTGCCTTCTTTTAAAAAACAAATCTTAATTTTTATTTTCAGTTCCAAATTTGCTTACTGTCCTATTTTGCCATATATATCTATGTATACATAGATACATACATATCTATGTATACATATGCATATACACACACACCTTTTATTATCTTAAATCGGTAGAATTTTAAGAAAGCAAGAGCCAAATCTATAGTTTTCTTAATAGATAGTGCCCTAAAAGTCTTAGTGTAGTTTTAAGCTTAAAGGCATTTTGAGATACTAAAGCTTATACCTGCACTAAGACTTTGTGATAATCTGTATATTATAAGTAATTAGGTGCTTAAGTACATTTTTTATTATTGTAAGTAATGAATGATTTATGATGTAAAATATAAAGGACCAGAGAATATACTGCTGAATTGTAGCCTGGAAGACCTTGGGTCAGATGCTGCTTCTATAACACTAGCTGTGCAACACTGGTCAAGCTGTTTAGCTGCTATATGTTTCAGGAGCCTTGCTAGGTCATGCCTGCTAGGTCAGAGACCATTGGGACCTCTGCCCAGGTTCCAAAATGGTTCCTTAAGTGCTGGTCTGACCATATTACTATCCTAGCCAATAAACTCCACTGGCTCCTAGATCAATCAGTAAACATTTGTGAAGGGCCTACTATGTGTCAGGCATTGTGCTGATCACTGGGGATACAAGAGGCAAAAGATAGTCTTTGCCATCAAGGCACTTACAATTTATTATTTAGAGGCATTTACAACCTGGCCTCAAGCCACCTTCTCTCTTATTGGTCCAGTTCCCATACTCTGTGGTCTGACTAGACTGTCTTCTCTGCTGTCATGGGCATGCTCAGCACTAAGCATGATCGAAGCCATGAATAGGAAATGACCAGGCCATGTGTGTAATTTAAGGAAGAATCATGAACTCCATTTATTGATTATTAGTACAAGGTTTTTATAGAGAAAATAAGACAAAGAAATAGGACTTGAGTGTTCTTATCATTACCTTAAGTCTATTATATCCTAGAAGTAGCGCAGAATAGATAATTTGATAAGGATTTGTTATCTAGGAGACTAAAGTCTTAGGGTAAAACCTTTGATCTAGGTCTCAGGTACCTCCTAATGCAGCCACAAGTCATAAACAGATACAATTGAAAGCAGACTTCAAAGCCAAAGCTGCAATTATCAAAAGACATCATGTTTGGGGTGGCTAGGTGGCGCAGTGAGTAGAGTGCCGGCCCTGGAGTCAGAAGGATGTGAGTTCCGGCCTCAGACACTTAATGCACACACAAATAAAAACCTAGCCGTGTGACCTTGGGCAAGTTACGTAACCCCAATTGCCCTCCAAAAAAGCAAAAAAAAAAAAAAGACATCACATTTAGAGCTGACCAGCCAAAGATACCTGTGTGCTGAATCAAATATTTTGGCTCTCAGTAACTAAAATCTTGGGGTAGAGCCTATTGGTCTCAGAACTCAAACAACATAACCCATATCCAAAGACCCAAGGAGCCAGCTTAACAAAAAGCCACATTGCGAAGGGCCTTCTATAGAGTACATAGTGAGATATTTATCTGAGTCCTGAATCAGGCTTCCTTGGCTCCCCATACTCTGCGCCTTTGTACTTGCTGGTCCCCCATGCTTGGAAATCATTCTTAGGTCCCTTTAACTTTTATAATACTTTATTTTCTTCAGAACTTTGGTCAGATATCACCTTTTATGAAGACTTTGTTGGTTCCTGCCTCTGCTTAGTGCCCTCCCCTCTCAATTTATTTTATATATACTTATGGCCTCCGAGTTCCTTGAGGACAGACACTGTGGTATTTTTGTTTGTTTTTTATACTCAGTGGCCAGGCATAATGTCTGGCATGTACTGGGAACATAATAATTGACTGATTGATCTGGGGGTTTCCACATCAGGAGTTCCTTACCCAGATGAGGTCACAAATTTTTCACACAGAAAAACAAAGGACTACCAAAATCTCTTATCGGTAGATCTTATTCTCTATGTAGGAACCTGCCCATTTGAAGCTATGTGGACCGTATCTGTGAATTGTGAGATTGAATACTGTACCTTCCTAAAAGCAGAGAATTAGGACCCACAGAAACTGGGCTTTGAATGATTTTAGTTTTGCAAATGTTGATCTCTCCAACTTGAATTAGTAGGTAGAACAAAATGGTAACTACGCGAAAGAGTGCTTGGTGGAGACGCTTATTTAAACTTTGGTGCATTGACTTTGAAAGAAAATGGAAGACTGGCATGGTGGCACATCCTGTAATCTCTGCTACTTGGGAGACTGAGAATGATGGATCCATGAGCTCAGGAGTTCTGATCTGCAGTGGGCTAAGCTGGTCTAGTGCCTGCCCTAAATCTTGTATTATTATGCCAATTCCATCCCTACTCCTCTCCCCCACTGTGTACCCCACCCCCCCAAGAATTAGTGAAGCAGCTCAGGACAGAAACAGAATAAGAGATGTATTATCAAGTCCATGAGTAGACACTACATTTCCAGCCAGGGCCAGATAGGGAGACACCCAGGTTTGGTTTTTTGTTTGTTTTTGTTTTTTTAAAGATAGCCTAACTCATAATTTTTGGGCATGGCCCATGTGGTCTAACCTCAGATTGGGATCAGTATTAGGCCTCTGATTTCATTGGTTCTGAGAACTCTGGGTTGAGGAAATTCCTTCTACTAATGCTAGTTGACACCTTCTCTGCAATTTATATTCTTAGAGAGTTTCTTAGAGCACTGAATGAAATGATTAAGTAATTTGCCCCAGGTCAGTCATTATGTGTTAAAGGCAGAGCTTAAACCTGAGTTTTAGTGGCTTCAAGGCCCATGCTCCATCCACTACCTAGGGCTGTCTCTAAGTTTTACATATCTACTTAACTTTTTGCTTACTTATTTGCAGTTATATGACGTGTAGTAAGACTTGGCCTTGCATCCTGTCTTCTTTTTATGTAAAATTACTTTATTGCTAGTGCACTTGTCCTAATGAGTCTCATGAGATGTTCATTTCTTTTAGAATGCCCACTTCCCCTGGGGAAACAATTAAAAAAAATAAAACAACCCCAAAAGAATGGTGGAATGACTATAGTAAAACATTTTCTGTTATGACTACCAATAGTTTTTCTTAATGTTATAGTCTATACATATTAGTGCTATGGCAAGTCTCTCTTCTCAGCTCTATCCCATTATCTTATAAATATCTCGACTCTGACTTTACAATGCTGTTTATAGAATTTAATAAGGCAAATGTAATAATGCTGCCTGTGTTTTAATGCACAATCTCAATTGAGTTGACCACAAGATAAATAGAAACAGAAATGATAACTTGTTCCTACATATTCTTTTTAATAAGCATGTTATTTAGTTGATCAGCTTCCTGCAATAATGCCTTCTATCCCAGTCTCCCAGACAAATTGGCTAATGCTTTCTCAAGCTTTTACTCTGGGAGTATTGGTTTCCTGAAGATATCTCTGTATTAAGCATGTAGAAAATCCCAACTTCTCTATTAGGTTGAGTAGAGAAATTTGACTGTAAAGGACTTTAAAAAGGTGAAGGTATTATCATTATCAATTCATGTTGCAGTATTTCAGAGTGAAACTTTTTTGCTTGCTGTTTACAAGGTAATAAGCAAGAGGCAAGACCTTTGACATGACAAAAGTACAATTTTGCATTTAATTTCTGGCATGTGCCTTTTTTAAAAAAAGAAACATGGTTTTATGTGAAGCACCACCAGTGAGTCAAATGTACATTCACCTTTTTTTTGATATGCTCATATGCTTAAGCCCACAAAAGAAAACTGGTTTTGGTGGGTTTTGTTGTTGTTGTTGTTGTTTTTTAAGTTGTTCATGCCTCGATTGGAAGTAAAATCACTTGTCATGCCAGCTAGTAGTTGCAAAATGCAAACCTTCATTCTGTAACTGCCTATTTCTCATTTGGTTCTGACATATTAAAAAGCATATAATTAATGGTTGACATTAGTAATTAACATTAACTTTATGGTGCTTAATATGCCATCATTCATCCATCAAGTAACCGAGGTGCATTAATGTCTTGGCATAAAGGTTTTAATTATATAAAACGGTCCTTCAGTTTTCATATGGAATATTTGAAAGAAGCCCAAAATATATTAACCAAAAAAAAAAAAAGGAAAAAAAATTCTATAAGCATTTGTTGAGAGTGAGTACTTATTTCTATTTCTCCTAGGAGTGTGTACCAGCAGTCATGCAGGGAGCTTCCAGGAGAGAATGCAGGCCTGAGTGTGCCAGCCTCATCGGTGGCTAAAGAGCACCACCTGGCTGCAATTGCCCGTGCACTCTGGAGAAATTTCTTTCCTTTCCTGAAGAGCCAAAGAATGTCACAGACGGTGCCTGTCCCTCAGCTTGCAGATACGGCTGCAGGTCAGCATTCATCCTTTATTTACTTTTGGCTATTTACTTTCTTTCTTACAGACTGCTGCTGTTTTGTCAGTGTATTCTTGTCTCCACTAAGTTTCTTACTGCTGTAGCCATTTGAATGTTAAAACATTTTGACAACCACAAAAACGGAGCTGCCTATTTTAATAGGATCCTTTTATTTTTATCCAGCTATGATTTATTAGAGACAAGGCTTGTTTTTGCCTGAAATGAAAGAGGTATTATTAGTAGTATTGATAAAACTACTACTGATAGCAACAATTCACATTTATGTAGGATTTTAAAGGTTTATGAAAACACCTTACAACATCGCAAAGCTGCTCTTCTTCATCTGACAATTTTTATATTTAAAAGAACAGTTTGATTGGTATCTCATGTTGTTTTCAGAAAGTATCATTGCTGTGAAAGCAAATGATTTTTACAGTTGAATTGCATAAATCTATACCCAGGCTTAAGCAGGTTATTTTGCATGAAAAGCTGTTCTGCATTGAACATAGAAGAGTAGAAATAACATTGGTTCTCAGTGAAAGTGAGAATCTCCGTTTCACTACTTATGTGATCATGGGCAAGTCACTTAACCTCTACAGGCCTCAGTTTCCTCATTTGTAAAATGAGGGGGATGGACTAGATAGATGATCCTGAAGATGATCCTATTCATGTAGCACCTGAAATAATTAACAAGTATACCAAACTTTAAGAAGGTAGGAAGGTGGTAGTAGTAGTAGCAGAACTAGTAATACTAGTAGTGACTTTACACAACCCTCCTTCACCTAAATCCAATTCACTGGCAAGTCATGGCATTACCTTCCTGATGTCATGGTCCTCTTTGATAAGGAAGGACAAACAACAACCCATGTGTAGTAGGAGCTGTCCCACTGGGTACCCAACTGGTCAGTTCCAGTTGGACAACACAGGTCCTTCCTCCCTTCCTCCCTCATTTCCTCCTTTCCTCTTCTCCCTTTTCCTCTCCCCTGCTCTATACCTTCCTCCCTCCTCTCCCTCTATCCATATAGGGTATCATACCCTTACCTGCCAGTGCTCTGCCCAAAGGAATGTAAATTTTGATTGTTGAAACCAAATCTTGGGGTTTAAGGGCTGAATTACTTTCTTAAGGATAATGCGGTAAACCCAAATCACTTTGGCTGTCACCGCCCAATAATAGGTCCTAGTCTAAACCTCGCTTGGTCACCATTTGGAGCTGATACAATTTACATTGATGCATTTACACTCAGAGTGAGTGTAAATAGCAATTGTTTCTGTTTTGGCCAGAAACCCTGAGGGTCTTTTTGTCCCAGATTGATTTTTTTTTTTAAACTAGGTAGAACAGACCATTCTTTGTTTCATTTCTTACTTACCCTTAATCACTGAATGGGCGTTGCCTCCCTCAAACTGAGACCTGAGAAAGCCTTTTACTTAAAAAGGCCAAGGTCTCCCCATGCATCGCCATCTCCAGTCACCCTAATCTGTATCTTGCCACTGCACCCAGATGGCTTCTGAGGAGAGAGTGAGACTGGTGACTTGGCACAAACTCTGCCTTACTTGAATTCAATTTACTTGCAAGTCATGGCATCACCTTCCTGATGTCATGGTGCTCTTTGAGAATGAAACAAGAAGTAGTAGTAGTAATAGGAGAAAAAAGTAATGAATAAAAATGTTGGCATGATAATCCAATATTATATTTAATATTTTATGACATAAAATTTTGATTTTTAAAATTGTAAGCATTCAACAAATAAAATTAAATTATGCAGTGCATTTTCAAAGCATAAAAACTTAAGTTGCCTACATTTTAATTAGAACAATGATAGATATGGTATAAATTTTTGAAATTAATTATTTTGTTCCTACTTCTAAAGCCATCCATAACATTTTAAAAAATTATTTCATTTTTAATTTGATTTAATTTTATTTTTGTTTAAACATGTTGGTTGAGGGTTTCAGTTTCTTTTTGGTTAGCCAGAGGCTTAAATATTTTTTAAATGAAACATTTTGGAAAATAGTGGCTAAAATTTGTTTTTTACTCTGATCTAACTAAGCAAAGATGAATTAAAAGCTCCTTTGATTGAAGAATAGAAAATTTCAGAGTTCCTGAACTCTTGTGTCATTTTCCTAATTATATTTTAGAATAGATTTTAATAAGGTAATGGTATCATGCTATGGAGGCACTTAAAAAAATAAATATCACGCAGTCCAATAGAACTATTTGCAGATTGGCCATTACCAGGCTCTGAGTCTTTTCTCCTTAGTTGAAGACCTATGTCCTCATTCCTTACTGTTCCAGGTAGTTTTCTTGCATTCATCAATTTTTGCATTGTACCAGTCTGTGCAAAAATGCAGCCTACGTTCTAGTTGATTGGGATACTGAACAATCCATTGGTTAGTAAGTATTTATTATATACCTACTGTGTTCTAGGTACTCTGCAGAGTAATGGGAGTTTAAATAGAAGATTTAATGGAGTTGGAGAGAAAGAATACTTAAAAGCATTTAAAAGGAATATACCATTAAATAATTTATATAGTGGATACCAGGGGAAAAGGGCAAAGGTGAGTTCACTTGAATAAGACTAGTTACAGAATAGAAATGAATTTGAGGTTGGTGTTTTGTGGGTTTTTTTTTTTTTAAGAAAGTATAATACAGAGTATCCCAAACAGTTTTAGGGGAGCCAGTGTTGTGAGGAGAGAGAAATGACATTTGTGAAGGAGGAAAGGCTTGGCTGAGTAATTCAGATTTGAGGGAAACTCTATCAGTTCCTGAGTGAACTGATAAACACTATCTTTGAATGGTTTATTTTCTAGACATAATGGAAAAGATGTAAGTGACACTGTAGCAATCAACCAAAATAGGACAGTCAGCTATTGGATTAGAGCCACTGAAGCATAATAATATTTTCTTCCAATGTGCTGCATATTTTAAAAAAAACATTAAAATTTGTATTTTATTTATCACCATCAATGGTAGCTTTTAATGAGAGAGGAAGTGAACATCAAAACTTTTTTTTTTTTTAAAGCATCAGGAATTTCTCTTTATTTTAAATCTAGGTTTTACTTATTTGGCTTTGGACATGTCCAGAATGGCTCCCTCAGACCTTCAGCCTCAGCCAGTAATATCAATGATGCAGTTATTTGGGTGGGACGATATGATTTGGCCCCAGCTTGTATCTCGATATTTAAGTCATCTTATACAAAACAAGTAAGTACTTTTCACTTCTTATTCCAATCATATACTATAAATTGAATTCCATGGTAGACGAATTGGAATAGGAAAAAAATAATTCTTGATATCTTTTGTTTTTATATCACCTTCATTTCTATATATATCCCTCACCTCTCCCTACTCAAAGATATCTCATATAACAATGAAAAAGGAAAGGTAATCAAGTAAAACTGGTTCAGTAAAACTCTCCAAATCTGGCCGTAAATTTATGCATCCATAGTTCCCTACCTCTTCAAAGAAGGGAGGGAAATATATTTTCTTAGGTCTTCTTTTGGGCTGTGCTTGCTCCTGAATATACAGCATTTTTTTTGGTGGTTCTTTTCATCTACTTTGCTAAATTATTGTAGTCCTTCTGTGTTTTCCCTTGATGATTCTACAGAATTCACTTGTCTCAGTTCATGTAAGTCTCCTCCAGTTTTCTCTGTATTCTTCATGTTCATAATTTCTCATAGTGTAGTGTTAGTGCATTTTGTTTACATACTGTAATTTAGTTAGCCATTCCACAGTCAGTGAGCATCTACTTTTTCCCCCCAGGTCTCTATTATAAAAAAAAAGTAAATATTTTTCTTTATATTGAGGCTTTCTTTCTGTCTTTATCCTTCTTGGATTATATACCTAGCCAAGAGGCTCAAAGGATATGGACATTTGAGTCATTTTCTTAGAATAATTCCAAACTTTTCCAGAATGGTTGTATCAATTTGTAGCTCATTAACATAAAATGTGAATTTAACTGTAATCATCTAATTCTCATAGATCTAAAGTTGAAAGGGACCTTAGAAGACATCTAGTTCAGCTTCCTAAATTTTTAGATGAGGAAACTGAGGTCAGAGAGGTGAAGTCATCCACTTGATGGTCATATAGATATTAGATGGCAGAGCCAGAATTTGAACCCAGTACCTCTGATTTCAAAGCTAGTTTTTTTCCCCCTGAACCATGCAGCCTTCTGAACTGAACCTTTTCAGGCATTCTATTCTTAGTCACATTGTCACTGCAGTATTGATACCTGGAAGATAGATAGGAATGTATTTTGTAGCATGAAGTTTCTATTACTTTTAAAATTTTATCAGGACTGCTTTGTCCTTAGCTCAGATCCAGCATAGTGGGTTTGCTGCCCTTAAAAAAAAATTGGACTCTTCCACACTGAGTTATTACCCATATTTCACATATCATATAGCTGATTTTCTTGAGAAAATGAAACCCAAAGAGTCTTAATACTGGGCTTGTGTACTTTCAGATTTGGTACCAACTGTTACCAGCATGGAACTAAATATTTATGAACTGTAAATAATCTCATACTCCTCTACTGTGTGACTTCTCTGTTTTGAGCCTCAGTTTGTTCTAGCTGCAAAATGAGGAAGGTGTTTTATTTATCCTCTCAGGTCCATTCTACTCTAAAATTAAGTCGTTTTGTCTGATACTCAGGCTTTCTGGAGTTCAGGCGATGAACAAGGCTCTCCAGATCTGTCATTTCATTTACCTAGGGAGCACCTGATTACAAAAGAAAACTCCCCCAATGCAAATCAGCCACTGTTTTGCAACATCTAGTCTTAGAGAGTTTCATTGAGCCTTGAGAGGTATCATTTATTAAGCACTTCCTCTTCCAGTCAGTCCAGAGTCACAGAGCCGGTGTGAGTTCGAGGTAGGGCTTGAATCCAGGACTTTCTGACTCTAAGGATGGCTTCAATTCAGATTTCTCTGTGCCTCATCTACATGTTAGCTTGAATTTTTAAAAATGTTTGGTTGTGGTGTGGCTAGGTGGTGCAGTGAGTAAAGAGTGCTGGCCCTGGAGTCAGGATGACCCGGGATCAGATCAGCCTCAGAAAATGAGTACCCACACATAAATAATGACTGGCCATGTAACCTTGAGCAAGTTACTTAACCCCAATTGCTTTAAAAAAAAAAAAGAAAGAAAGAAAAAAAGAAATGTTTGGTTGAGTATTATCCCCTTTAAAACTTTCCATAAAAGTATGAAATGAGACTTTTTTACTAAAATTATTAGAAGAGTCACAATTCTGAAGAAAACTGGTTTGTGTGCTTAGAATTCTTTATAATTTTAAGCATCTTAAAAGTTAACTTAGATAATCATATCTAGAACTCTGTGGATCTGTATAAAAAATACTAATGATTATAATTCAGTCTTATACACTGTGAAAGGAATCAGGACTTTGTTTTGGGGTTCTCTAATGCATTGGTCATGTAATGTACTTTAATTATGTTTTAGCTTCCTTTGAGATTATAAAAGCCATGAAGGCATGTATTTTGTCTTATCTCCCCTAACATCTAGTGTAGCGTTACATTTTGTTTAGGAGTTTTGTACCAAATATACCATGATGGGTGGGTGAAAATAACTGCTTTCTGTTTGTCTAATATATTTGTGGCATCTGATATTTTAACTTTGATATACCTATTTGGAGGCCAGCAGCTCTTGGCCTTTGCCCTCTTCCATCTAATTCCCTTTTCTCTTTGCTTCCCCTTGTGTGGGACCCAGACCAGAGCTGAAGATCTAAACAACCCAAGACTCCCTCATCCCTGCTCCCTTCATGGTTGCCCATTGATACCTGCCCCAAGTGGCACTGTCTAGCCCTTTGAGGATATTTTTTTGAGTTATTGTTAGCGAAACATGAATATATTTTAATAAGTAAGAGGGAGAACAAAGTATATACTTCTTCAATATCAGGTACTCTAGTGAAATAAAATGACATGGTAACCCAGATTTATCAGATCCAGCTCCAAAGGACCCAGTCACCCTAAGAAAAATTTCAATAAAACAATTGATTATTAGGAAGTCTAATATCATAATGATTTACAAACAGGGTTGAACTTTCTCCAAAAACAGGTGAGGCAGCTCATTGTTTGCCAAAAATGGCTGCATAACAATTTATTGTTCATCTCCCACTAATATAGCTGCACATCCCCTCAATTCACCCACATAGTACAGACTAGTTTACTGTGCATTTGAACTCTGGAATAATTTGATATTCTTTGTGTCTTTAATTTTATCGGTATAAATTGTACTAAAAAAAAAGGAAATTTTAAAGTATTAGATGATGCTGACTTTACTTTAATGTGTTGCTTTCTTACACACACTCTTTACTTTTCTGCTCATTTATATTAAGAGCCACTTTAATGGAATGGTAGGGTAGTCACTACCCCCTCTTTAATGGTATGGTAGGGTAAACTCTGACTTAGGAGTCAGAAGCTCTGTGTTCAGGTATCGCTGTGCCTGTTATTACAAAGCTATATTGTGCATAAGCACATCTTTGGACAAATTAATCTCAACCTCATTTTCCTCACTTGTTAAAGGAAGAGGTCAGGCTAGATCATAGACTTCCTGTAAGACCCGTTATGAAACTCACATACTCTGACTATAATTTTATAGATCTTTCCTCCTCACAATTTTCTTATTACAATGCATTCAGTTTTATAAACTCCTCCCTTCATTTGTAATTACATTTCCCCCTCACTTTTCCCTAAGTATAAACTCTGTACACACATGAATTGAGAGGGAGAAAGACCTTTCAAAAACTGCATGGAGTTTTGTGCAATAAGAGAATTTTTGTATTTTGGTAAAATGAGTTTTTATAGATGTCTATAAATGTTCCTTCTCTAAATGCTGTTTTGTGATGTCTTTGTTAGCATGCCCTGCACATAGTAGGTGCTCATTAAGAGCTTATTGAATTGGAGTATAAACTCTGTTAGTACAGTGTAAGTATCTTTTGCTTTATTAATACATGTGTTTAATAAGTGTGTTTTCTTTGTTATTTTGTATCTGCATTTTTTAAAAATTATAACCTTTTTCATCAGGACTCTATCTGAGACACTTTCCTGTTCAGGCTGTACATCGTTTCAAGCCTTCACTGTACGATCATGGATCCGCTGTGTTTTGCAAATGCACATGAAAGACCTCTCTGAGCCCAATGGCATTTTGGTTGGTATAGATGCTGAACAAACTGTTGGTAAGTGTTCTGGGGGACAGTCTTGATTCTGTATTGTTGGATATGTTTAAAATTCTCAGCTAATTGCATCAACTAATATAAAAGATATAGAGATTGATTTGTAATTAGGTATGAATATAAACAGAATTATATTCCCCTCTGCTGCCTGTTCTTTTTCTTGATGTTTTGCCTGCACCATACATGACAAATTTCTCTCATACAAAGATAAAAGAGCTTGTTTCCTTGGAAGCAAAGAACAAAAACTTGCTCCTGAGGAGACAAGCTTTTTTTTTTCTCCCTGAAGAAACTGATCAGAAAAAAAGTGAAAATCTGAAGTAAATAACTAGACATCACACTGTGAACTCCCTAAAAAGAAAAATACCCAATTATGAATAATTCTTTCCCATTTTATATTAGATATTTTGCCTTTCTTCTACTTCTCCATTATTCACTGAGTGATACTTGTACTGTTTTTTATCTCTTACATACAGTCTAGTTGTCTATAGGACATATCTTCTCCTGAAGCTATTGTTTATGCCCATTTTGTAAATTGCAGGAAGGCCAGACTGAAAAAATTCTCCAAATTTACTTTGATAACTTATTACACTAGTTGGCTTTACATGAATAAATTTTTGTGCTAGAATGTTTCACAAGTACATGACTTCTTTGAATAAAGCCTTTGCTTAGTGAAAGAACCTTAATTCAGAGTCTTTGAATTTTGTGGAAATTTGAATTTAAAAAGAAAGACAGCTTCATGAATGAAGTATAGTACATTCCTGCTATATTGTCTTTTTAAACAGAAAAAGAGTACATGGAACAGTTGGCTGAACTGACAAGGTTGCTATTTCAGCTTCCAGAAGTAAAGACTATTCTCTCAAAGGCTCAAGTTGAACATTTAGCCGTCACACAAGACCCTCCCAAAGCACTCGTCCTGTTCCTTGAGGTACTGTGCATTGATCAACATAATTATATATCTCAGTTAAAGTGATATGCAAGAAAACACAACGTGTCCTTAAAAAGTTGCATGTGACATGAATTTCTATAAATCATTGATTCCTATTGCAATATTAAAGATAAGCTCCCAGAGGAAAGAATTTGGACTAAAGACAACACAATTCCATGCAAGAAGGCAGTAAACCCTTAAAAGTAACATTAAATGGAAAATAGTACAACACGGAAGTAATACCTTAACCTCAGAATCCATGTGGTTGGATTGTCTTATAGATTAAATTTGCCTTAAAATAAGACTTTTTGGCATGCTAGTGACTAAATTCATTTGCATAGGACCTAAGGCAGTTCCATTTTATAAGTTGATGTAGTATGTTAATTATGGGGTTTAAGGATACTTAAAGTTAATCACAAAGTACAAATACTGCTGTAACACAATATATTGTGCCAGAAATTAATTTGATTTGGAAAGGGAGGTATGTCTGGCCTTTAGAATTCAATCTATGGCTTTATCTCTTTTTCCAAAATAAACATTTCCTTTCAAAACCTCATGTTTTAAAGCATTAATTCCCTACTGAGGTGCTATGTGCATGCATAACAGCTTTTCATGCAAAGGAACCTTCTTGAGCCTATGTGTAGTCATTTGTAGATGGCCTACGTAGTAGATTTACAGCTAGCATCCAGCTAGCAGTTATAATTGACATAATACAGGCAAAATGCAAAAAAAGTTTTCAATGGGATAGCATGTTGCAATGAGTGTAAGTTTAAAAAAAATTTTTTTAATTTAAAAAAATTTCAAGTTCAAGGTAGAAGGGGTATGGTTAGATAGTTGTTGGTCTGAAAGAGGCCTCAGAGTTTTAATGGACTATAGCCTTAAGATGAGGCAACAGTGTGACATGGACACAAAAGAAGCCTAGGTTTCATTAAAAGATGCACAGAATATAGGATTATTGGTAGTACTGGTGCTTTGTTTGGGGTCCTGCATTTTAGTGAAGACATTGACAAACCAAGCAGAGTAGAGCAACCAGGATGATGAAGACGAGATCTTGCCCTTTGAAAGTTGCTTATAGAGCAGGGGGTGTTTAGCTTGGAGAAGTGGAACAAAAAACTTATCTTAGGTATCTTCAAGTATTTGAAGAATTGTCATTTGGAAGAAGAATTAACTTTTAGAGGTCAAAATTGAAATAAGGTTAAAAAATTTTAGAGAGGCAGATTATGGCTTAAAATAAGGAAATATATCCTAATTATCAGAGCTATCCAAAAGTGAAATAAGTTGCTTTGGAAGAAGTAGTGAGGTCCTGTTGATGAGAGGTCTCTAAGAAAAGGGTAATTGACACTTGTATTATAGACATTACAAGCTATTGGTGACTATATTGTGTGGGTTCTTGCCTATCTCCCTAACTGGTGCACAGACTTTTTGGATGCATATGTCATAGACCCTGCCATTGCCCCATCTCGCTTAGTCTCTCACAGCAATTGAGGAAATGATTTTTCACCTTTCATTTAAAAATCATTTTGATTATAAGAATTGGCACCTTTTGATTCTTCTTTTGATCTGTATTTAAATTGCAGTGAGTTTTTAACAGAAAGAGCTACAGGGTTAAGTAAATGGTGATGGAGTTCAGCACTACTTTTTAAACATGTTGACTAAAGCTTAGAAGAATCAACTGTGTTTGTTTCTCTTTTATTTTGCAGGCTGTTGGTATAACATACAGTAGCTTACAAACACTTCCTGAGAAGTCTGCCATGGTCACAAAAGCATTAGAATACCTTGGTGAGGTATTGAAATATGTTAAACCTTATTTGGGGAAAAAAAGTTCCAATGCAGGTCTACAGCTGACTTACAAAATAATGGGTATGTATTGACCAAGGGTTGACATTCTCTTGTTAGTAACTCAAAATTTTGGTTTTGTAGGATGGCCTCTTAAGAGAGTACCAAAGAATGAAGGAGTAAATCTGCTGGTCAACTTTCAGTTATCCATGCTAACATTAGAGCAGTAGTAAAAATAAATTACTAAACAATGGCACTTCAGGTGGTCTCTGCTTCTGTCATGATGGGTGCCCCTTCTTGTCATAACCATGTCCCATGTAATCCCTGTTCATGTCTTCCCATGCCTGCTGATGCTCTCCCCTTAAAAAGAACAATGGCTTCATATTTATTTTGCATATACTTATTTATATATATGTTTTGCACTAAGTCCCTTGAAAGCAAAAACTATTTCATTTTAATCTTTTTTATCTCTTGTGCTTGTTACTTAACAAAGCTTGTGACTTAATTGATAAAGATTCTACCAAGTGCCCTGGAGGACTTCTTATTTTGACATTAGATGGGGACTAGTGAAGAAATTAGAAATCGAATTGACAAAAAGTTGCTTACTATCTTTGGAATGCTTTTTTTTATGTTAATTTAGGGCTCAGCTCACTGATGTACTAGATAGGCACTGGATCTGGAATCAAGAAGACCTGAATTCAAATACAGCCTCATACACTTATAGTCATGTGCCCCTGGACGTGTTACTTAAAACACTGTTTGCCTCAGTTTCTTCAGTTGTGAAATGGGTATAATACCAGAACTACCTTGCAGGGTTGTTGTGAGGATGTAGTGAGATATTTGTTAAGTGTTTAACACAGTGTCTGGCACATAATAGGTGCTATATATATATATAGGCTTATCGATTTTCTTTTTCCTTATTGTATTTTACTTAGGCTAATATAGGAAGGAAGGAGGGAGGGAGGGAAATAAAGGAAGAGAAAAAAATTAATCAGTAAATATTTACCTTTTATATGCCCAGACACTGTGTTAAGTTCTAATGACACAAAAGGAGGCAAAAAAAATGACCTCTGCCCTCAAGGAGCTTAAATCTGATAGGAGAAACACTATGCAGACAAATATATACAAAGCAAACTCTATACAAGATTTAAATAGGAAATATGAGAGAGAAAGCATTTGTTAAGTGCTTGTTATGTACAAAGCATTATCTAAGTGCTGAGTATGCAGACAGAAAAGTAACACATAGACCCTGCTCTCACAGAGCACAGCCATTTTAAAGGAGTCAGTAAGTTTTAAAAGGATTCAGCTGCAGGTCAGATGGAAAGGTCCTGTGGTCCTTAGGGTACAGTGGAAAAGCAGATAGTAACGAAATACCTTTAATGTCATTTCCACTGAAAAAAGAATCACATCTATTTCCAATGCTGAAGCATTTCATTTGACAATGCAAGGGACTTTGGGGGTCAGAATTTTCTTTTCTGGATTTTCAGTAGCAGAGGCTGGGACCCTGCAACAAGCACTCCAGGTTGCATCTCTATAAGGGTTGCTTCTAGAATGATGGCTGTGAGGGATTTGTTTAAAGCAGAATTGGTGATCCAAGGCATCTTGCCACTCCCAGAGCTCTTAGACTTACCTTAATGTTAGTAGCAGTTGTTTAGCAATTACACTTGCTGGTAGCAAGAAAGGTGGATCCTGCCATACCATGATGTTTCTCCTCAGTGATGGCTGCAGGGAGCCCACACTGGAAGCAAAATTGTTGGACTTGGGAGCTTTTCTTTTTAAATTTCTTTTCAGTGAACAAAATTATTTTCTCAAACCCCACCATCTCCTTACACACCATGAAAAATAGAAAACATAATAAATTTCTTGTAACAAATAGGCATAGTCAAGCAAAACAAATTCCCTCATTGGCCATGTCCAAAAAAAAAAAAAGAAGTGTCATTCTACACCCTAAGTTTTTTACCTTTTATCAGGAGACAGGTCACTGGTCCTTTGGAATTGTGGTTGGATGTTGTGTTAAGCAGAGTTCTTAAATGTTCCAGGGTTTTTATCCTTACAATGATGTTATTATATAAGTTGTTTTCCTACGTCAGCTCATACAGGTTTTCCCAGGTATCTCTAAAAATGTCCTTTTCATCTTTCATGGATTACAGTAGTATTCCATTCCATTACTATACTATAATATGTTTAGCCCTTCCCTAATTGATGAGCAAAAGGACTTAATGGTGAGGGAGGAAGGGGGCTTTGAGAACAAGATCTTAGGCTATCTCCATCCTGGTCTGTTTATTTAATGTTTAAACCCCATTATAGATAATTTTCTAAATATATATGTAGCCCATATCCAGACAATAAAGTTTCAATATATTCTTGATTGATTATTTTTTAATATAAATTGATTTTTAAAATGCAAATGTCAAAAAAAAAAAACTGTGATGAAAGGTAGGTAGCTTCTTACTGGAGAGCCAAAATAATGCTGGATTGATAATCAGAGTACCTGGGTTCATATCCACTTTCAGCACTTATCTACCTGTGTTCCTTTGAGCAAATCATCTCCCCATCCCACCCCACCCTCACCTCAGGTCATCTGTAAAGGACTGACAACTAGAGGGCCCTTTCAAATCCAAATTACTTTTCTTTCCGTGTTCCTTATAAAAGGGATAAGAGTGAATTTACTAGAATTTACTAGAAGGCATACTTATGCACCAAATCTTGTCATGTACAGTTCTATGTTTTTTCTTTAAAAAATTAATTTTCTTAAATTTATCAGTATTATTATTCCAACCATCTTTAGAAAGAAAGTGAAAGAATTGAGTGTCTTTGTTCGCTAAAGCCATGTTACTTGACCAGAAACAGTCTGGATATAAAAATTGAGAGGGATCATGTTATGAGACAGCATTTTCAAGTTTTTTACACTATCAGTTCTTTAGTTCCATATATCTATATC
Source organism: Gymnobelideus leadbeateri (assembly GCA_011680675.1). NCBI lineage: Eukaryota > Metazoa > Chordata > Mammalia > Diprotodontia > Petauridae > Gymnobelideus > Gymnobelideus leadbeateri. The sequence continues at coordinate 26,142 of WOXC01011663.1, read as the reverse complement.
TGTTTGTACATGTGCATGTACATATGCATGTATATATATGCATATGTATTTATATATATGCATATATATACATATATTTAATATTTTTTATTCTATATATTATCTCCCTAGTGCCTAACATAGTGGTGCATAGTTGGTATTTTATCAGTATTTGCTAGAAATTTAATCTTATTTAGAGATAAAGAAAAATGTGAATACCTATGCTTGCTCTCACTACAAGATAGTGTAGAGAAAGTGGTGGCAACTCAAGTATTTTTATTTTTGAGTGTTTTAGGAACTATTAAGTGCATATTTGGGTAATTATTGGGAACTAGAAGAGTTTCTGTTTGGTTGTCTGTTCTATAAAGTTAACATTAGAAATTAGCACACTCTCAACTATTATTCTCTTTATTCTCTAGTTACTAGATTACATTATAAGTGAATGTGTGATTCTAGGATGTGCATGTGTGTGTTTTTATATATGCCTTTTGTTTTTACAAAATATATGTTGGTATCATCAGCTACTGTCAAAATAAATATTCATTAGAGATATGAAGACCCAGACATTTTTGAGAGGAAGTTTTTTTTCCTCTTAAGATTTCTTGTTCCAAGAAACGGAAAATTTTTGGCATATGATTAATTTTAGCAATATGTTGAATAAAATCTTTGAGATAAGATTCTCACACCTTGCTGCCTGGCCTTTTACTTCCCAAAGATGGCTTCTAAAAACTATGCAATAGGAAGATTTCAGTGAAAAGTCTCTTTAGTCTGAGATCATCCAGTGAGAAAGCTGCATGTTAGAGTTCTCAGGGGCCAGAGCAAGATGCCTATCTGCCTTCAGGGGGCATTGTCATTTTCATAAGAAAAGGAAGAGCCTTGTTTGCTTCTTGGTTACTTTTTATGGTTTATTTCTTTTTGATATTTTGTAATTTTCTCTCTCCCACACCAAGACTTTCCAGTGACTCCCTGATGCCCACAGAACCTTCTGTTTTAACAAAACGAGGCAAACCAAGACAACCCACTGCCCACATCAGACAAATAATACCTCCTTCCACACCTATAGTCCACCTTTTGTGGCAGCTAGGTGCTGCAGGGGATAAAGTGCCAGACTTGGAGTCAGGAAGACCTGAATTAAAATCTAGTCTCAGATTCTTACTGGCTGTGTGACCTTGGGCAAGTCACTTAACCTTTGCCTACTTCAGTTTGGGGATAATAATAGTACCTACCTACCAAGGTTGTTGTAGGGATCAAATATTTGTACATACTTAACCTGTTACCTATCACACAGCAGTTGTTATTGTTCAGTCTTGACTCTTCGTGGCCCAAATGGGGTTTTCTTGGCAAAGATGCTAGAATGGTTTGCCATTTCCTTCTTTAGTGGGTTAAGGGAAACGGGGTTAAGCAACCTGCCCAGTGTCACAGGGCTAAGTGAATGTCTGGCGCCTGATTTCAACTCAGGTATTCCTGACGCCACACCCAGTGCTCTATCCACTGAGTTACCTGGTTGCACATAATGGACACTGTGTAAGTTACTGTTATTATGACTACTACTATTTGTGTCACAAGGAAGAAGGTATGTTCACCTACTTTCCTCTGAAGTCAGAATCAGTTCTAATCTGACCAGTTTTCAAAAGCCTGGCAGTGGTAGACACTAGCCCAGCAATCCCATCCATATATATTACATTAAAAAGTTAGAAAACAAGTTTATTACCCCTGCTTACTCAAAAGGTCCAGGCTAGAGAGGCAAAAAGACACATTTAAAGGTTTTGAAGCTGGAAGTAATTTCTTTCTAGCCTAGTAATCTGTGGAGATCTACAAATTTATTACTTATCTGCATCTAGTTTCTCAATGGATTTATAATCTTGTATTCCTTTTAGTGACGTAATTTATAACTTGTAGCTTCAGACTCTACAAATCAGGGTTTGATTTGTTGTTTTCTTTAGGGTCTAGTCTTAAAAAAGTGATGGAGAACTGGTTAGTAACACAGATTAAAGGGGAGGCTGGGTGGTGCAGTGAATAGAGCACTGGCCCCAGAGTCAGGAGGATCTGAGTTCAAATTTGGCCTCAGACACTTAAGGTGACCTTAGGCAAGTTGCTTAACCCTGCCTCCCCTCTTCCAAAAAGCAAAAAAAAGATTAAACTTAAAAGTGTGCTTTTTGTACTTTTTTGTTTTTCTGGAGAGCCAGTTCTTAAACATTTATCAGCATTTACCAAATGATATCATATGATCTTTTTAATTAAATTGTACACTTTGTTTTCAAAATACAAGCCCCTCAACCTAGAATTTAAAAACCCTCAACAATCTGGCTCTTTACTAACTCTTCATACTTTTTTTTTCCTTTCCTTCACACAACACAATTATAAAACTCCAGTTTCATACCTAGAGTTGTTTTGAGTCTAAAACTGGACTGCTGGCTATTGAACTCACAGTCCTGTCTCCTACTTCCATGCCTTGACACAGACTAGTCCCTCATGTCTGGAAGCAAAATCTTTCTGAGTTTCGCTTCTTAGAATCTTTTGCTTTCTTCAAAATGCAGGTCGGGGGATACCTCCTCCACAAAACCCTTCCTTATCCTCTCAGTTATACCTTCTGTTTCTTCAGATCATCTTGTGTTGCCTAATCTGGTTTAATAACCCCTAGTAGAATTTAAGACCTTTGAAAACAAGGATTTTGTTTTTGTCTTTGTATTCAAGGTGCCTTACAGATACTGCAGACTTAATAAGTGAATAAATGTTAAATGTGCCCAGCACCATGACTGTCTAAGCAAGTTAAAGACAATGTATGTTTAAGCTCCTAAAATAACTTTATAGCTATAAAGCACAAGAAAAGCAACTGCATATGTTTACATTTGCAACAACCCTCTTCTCCAATTTCCATTTTTTAAAAAGTCTCCAATGACTTCAGAATTCCTGGAAATTTTACCTCTCTACTATTTCAAAGAAATGTTTGCCTTTCAGTGAAACGTTAAAAAGTGTGGCAGTAAAATTGATGTATCTTTTTTGTGTCCTATGAACCTGTAAAACAGATGGTTTCCAATAAAGTATTTTAACCTTACAGCTGATGAAATTTCCAGTGTGGACGAAATATGTATGCATGTTAGTAGGTACCTATCCATCCCAAATGATCTAGGTGTGACAAATGAGAGTAGAATGAGTCATTGTGAATGTCAGGAGTAATGGCAATATCCTTTTAAGAGTATATTAATAGGAGGTCTTATAAATGCTTTTTTCCAATAGGTAGAAAAAATGGGGAGTGAGGCAGCATTATTTAAAATATTGCTAAGTGAACATTGAGTTTCTTTATGATTGATCATTGTATTTTCTTTTACACCAGAAGATTAATGCTGTTTGTTGTTCATAAGGGTGATTATGGGTTGACTCTTTTACATCAATAACTTCTTCTGCAGGCCTGTTTTGTTGCCTTTTTTTTTTTTCAGTTTCAGTGAGTAAGTATATATGTATTTATTATATGTACATATAAGCAAACATGCAAACATACAGAGTAAGGTGTCTATATTTTTCCCTCTGTTTTGGACCTAGCCTTTTCTTTTTCCTTTTTTATTTTCTAAGATGTGTAAATGATTAGCCCTTGTGCAGTAAGTTTTCCCTATACTGTCTGATCTAGCCCTTGTTACAATATGTTATGAAAGACTTTTTTCAAGGAATTTGAAATGCAGTTTTCTTAGTACAATTTACTGGGAAATATGCCCCCTATTATGAAACATCTTAAAGGCTTGGACTCTTGATAATTAGTTTTCTTTTCTTTTCTTTTTTTTTCTTTTTTTTTTTAGTTTTTGGAGGGCAATTGGGGTTAAGTAACTTGCCCAAGGCCACACGGCTAGGTTTTTTATTTGTGTGTGCGTTAAGTGTCTGAGGCCGGATCCGAACCCAGGTCCTTCTGACTCCAGGGCCAACACTCTACTCACTGCACCACCTAGCCGCCCCAATAATTAGTTTTCTAAAGAGATTTCTAGGTTTGCTGTTAAAAAAAAAACAACACATCAGATTTTTTAAAAAATTGGTTTGGTGCTATTTTCTTTAAAAAATATATGAATTTAAATTAATTGCCCTTCTCCTTTCACATACAGAGATTACAAATGCAGAGTTTCTTAGCACCACTCAAACTGTAATATATTTACAAAGGTGGGATCACAGCATAAGACCAAAGACAGATCTGACACATTTCATTGGGATCTCTGATTTAGTCCTAGAAGAGAACTTCTTATCCAGTCAGTCTAACACCCTCATTTTTACAGATGAAGAAACCATAAGGTTTTGAGAGATCAAATGATGTGCCCAGGGTCACATACCAGTAGAGACAAAGGCAGGATTACACCAGATCCTCTGACTGCAAACTTAGTGCTCTTTCCACTGATGAGCTTATGTATAACTGGTGAATGTAAAAATTAGATAGAATCAAAATTTTAGAGCTAAAAAAAAAAGAATTCTGGGGTCATTTAGGCTAATCTCCCAAATTTTATTCATTCATTGATTTTACAAGTTTTATTGATACCTCTTGATTTTATCATGTATCTCAAAACACAGAAAAGTTCCCCTTTCCCTCCATCTTCCTCCATGAAACTGAATCCTCTCTTACAACAAACAAAAGTAGTTAAACCATCACTACATCTTACAAAGCATTATGTACTATTCTTTCCTAGTAGGTTCCTGCCCTCTGCTGAAATGAAACCCTTCCTGTAATATCTCCAAGGATATACAGTTAGGGAGTTAAACAACTGAGCTTGGAACCAAGCTTAACTCACTGTCCATTGCTTTTTTTTTTCCACACCTGCTATAATTAGACCTTGCACAGCTTAGTTAGAAGATGTTTAGAGTATCATTCATATTTCCTAATTTCCTTTTCTATTTTTTTTCCCAATGGTCCTTCTGTAGGGGTCCTAGTAAAGTCATGGGCGCTGATTCTTGCCACTTCTAAAGCACAGAAGCTCCTGTTCCGTATCATAGACTGCTTGCTTCTTCCACATGCTGTGCTACAGCAAGAGAAAGATCTGCCCACAGCTATGTTGACCGCTATTCGAAAGAGTCTTCCTCTCTATCTTCAGGTAAGTTGCATCTACACTTAAGCCACAAGATGATGAAAACTTACTTAAAAATCTTACATACATAGACTTCAAGGTAAGGTAATTTTTTTGTTCTTTTACTGACCAAAAATTGAGTTTCTTTTGGTTCTTATAGGACCTTGAATGGCTTAACTAAAAATTAAGGTTACAGGTGAACTTGCCACACAGGGTTGCAACATGATACCACCTCCTTCTGTAGACTTGCTACCAAAGAAAGAAGAAGAAGTCAAGATTTTATATTTTTTTTAATCTTGAAATTCACCAAAGGGATGAATGCTTTGTGATGCAATGGATAAAAATAAGAGCCTGAAGTCAGTAGGACCTGAGTTCAAGTTTGGCCTAAGATAATTCCTAGCTCAGTGACCCTGGACAACTCACTCAGCCTCCGATTGCCTCAGTTTCCGTATCTATAAAATGGAGAAAATAATAGCACCTACCCTCCAGGGTTGTTGTGAGGATCAAGTGAAAAAATAATTGTAAAGTGCTTAGTACAATGTCTGACACATAATAAGCTTTATATAAATCTTAGCATTTATATAAATATTATTAATTATTAAAGAGAAAGAAAGAAATCTAGCCAGTAAAACCCAAGTTAAGTGGGCAGCTTCTAGCCATCAAAATTGACCTTCCTCTGGAGAGGACGAGGATGAGCTGAGTTACCCAACTAGTTGGATCCCCATTCAGGCAGCTCAGTCTACTTATAGGTGTTTTGTCCATTTTCGAAGAGGACCATGGCATCAGGGAAATGATGACATGACTTGCAGTTGACTTTGATTTGAGTGAGGGAGGGCTGTGCAAGGTCACCAGCCTCACTTTCTCCTCCAGAGCCATCTGGGTCCAGTGACCAGATATTCATCAGGATGACTGGAAATGACCCAGTCTTATGTGGATAACAACAATAAAGAAGGAAGCCAGTTATGAAAGACTTTGAATGCTAAGCTAAGTAGAGGGTCTTCTGTTTGATCCTCCAGGGAAGAGAAAACCATTGAAGTTTTTTAATTGGAAGGAGATGCCCTTCCAGTATGTTGTGGTGTGACCTGCATCTAGGAAGTTCAATTTAGCAGCCAAATGGAGGATGAATTGGAAGTGGAGAGAAACTTGTGGCAGGGAGACCAACCAGAAGGCTATTGCTGTTGTCTGGGTGTGAGGTGATGAGAGTCTGCACCTGGGTGGTGGCAGTGTCAGAGAAGAGAATGGGTTGTATGGGAGAAATATTATGAAGGAGAAGCAATAGAATTTGATGACTGATTGGATACACTGGGTGAAAGAGAGTTAGGAGTAGAGTAGGAGACCCGGCTTGTGAGCCTGAGTAACTGGGAGGATGATAGTATTCCTCAAAGAAATAACAAGGAGGTTTGGAAAAAGAGAGGGTCAGAAGAAGAAATAATGAGTTCAGTTTTGGACAGATTGAGTTTAAGATGCATCCAAGACATCCAGTTTGAGTAAAAAAGGCAGCTGGAGAGATGAAGATGATGGTTGGGAGAGTATCACAGTGAAGAAGAGGCTGATTGACAGACTCAGAAACCTCTAAACAGTCAAGTTTGAGAAATGACTGTTGGATTTGGTGATTAAGATATCATTAGTAACCTTGGAGAGAACAATTTCCGTTGAATTGTGAGATCAGAACCCACATTGTAGAGAATTAAGAAGAAAGTGAGAGGAAGGGAAGTGAAGGTCTCTGTTGTAGACAGCCCTTTCAAGGAATTTAGCCTCAAAAGGGAGGGGGGACATGCGACCACAGCTATCAGGGACGGATGGATCAACTGAAGAGTGTGAGGAAGACGTGACATTGATATATTGTAGAAAGTAGGCAAGCAACTAGTAGATAGGGAATCAGGAATTTTAGAAAAAGCTAAGGATTCTAAGAAGCAGAGGCTAGAAGTGAAAGAATTCCAGGCATGAAAGAAGGCCAATCCAAAGTCACTAAAGTGGGAGGTGAAGCATTGCATATGAGGAACAGCATGTAGATCAGTGTGGCTGGACTGTATAAGGTGTATAATGTAATGTATAAGAAAACTGGAAAGTTAGGAAGTTGCCAGGTTGTAAAGAGTTTTAAATGCCAGACAGGTTCATGTTTGATTAGACCCGAACTTTAGAAAAATCACATAAGTGGCATACTTTCTAGAGAGGAAAGGTTTAAATTAGAGACATCAAGGAGAAGACTGTTGTGTTGGTCTGGGTGAAATGGAATGAGGTCCTGTTAGAGTGGTGGCTATCTGATAGAGTGACTGGGAAAGATACGAGACTGAGAGATATTGTGGATGGAAAAGTGTCAAGGTTGGCCAACTGATTTGGTTTATAAGAGTAAGGAGTTGAAGATGATACTCAGGTTGCTAACCTGGATGACTAGAATGATATTACCCTCAACAGTAATATGAAAGTTCAAGAGGTATGGGTGGAGCAGTATCATGGGAGGATAATGAGTTCTAGTTTGGACTTAATGAATTTAAGAAATATAAATATATATATATATATTGATTGATTGATTGATTGATTGATTGATTGAGGCTTGTTCTCACATAGTGTATATATAGTTCTATATATATACTATGTGAGAACAAGCCTCCATAAATGCATAGAGGATCATGACCAGAAGGTCGGCAACAGGATAATTTTTTTTAGCCACAGGAAAAACAAAGATGGCAGTTAAGAGTAATTGCTCTTTCTGGTCTTTATATGCTTTATTTATGGAGAAAGTACATCCATTGATGAAATCATAGATCTCAGAATATTGATTAAACAAAGAAAGATTCATGAGTTAGCTTAGGATTTCATTCAGAAAATATGAGTTCTGAATGGTTGACTTGTAAATGAACTATAGGAAAAACACTGTATTTTAAAGTTGGTGACTATCTGTATTTGGTCTTTCATAATTGAAGTGGTCACTGACAGCAATTTTTGGTCATTTTTCTACTTGATTTTATGCATAACTGTTTTAGTTTCTGGTCCTACTTTGGTTATGTTATTTTTTATGGTTTTGCTTTATTGTTATCCTTTAGAGTATAATATTGACTTAAAAATACTCATGCTATGGTAGTGTGACTGACAGATATTTTGCTTGAGGAAAATCATAATTTGTTGATGTAAAACATATTGAAATTCCCAAATGATGTTATTTCATCATTTCTGTGGTAAAAAGACTACACATACACACACACACAATATACATAGATACCTTTTATATGTGTGAGTGTATACTAATTAAATATATATGTGTGTACACATATATGGTTCTCTTTTTTTGTGTGTTATACATATGCTAAAATATTTTTACTTTTGCAGCATGTTGTTTGGAGCTTAGTCTACACTTCCTTGTGGAAAGGCAAACAGATTTCTAAAATTTCCAGCTTTCACTGACTCACTCTAGAGGGTTTTCACTTTAGAATTTACTCTAGGAATTCTCAGAAACACCCCAAAAGGTATTTTGACCTAAGATCACCTATAGCCTGGCAGGTGCCCCACCCCCACCTCCACGTTAGAGTCCCAAAGTTTAGCAGACAGTGAAGTAGATGGTCTTGGACCTTTCCCTGACTTGCCACCTTCTTGTTATTTACATAGTGGTGTTGGACCTACCTTAGGTAAATGTTCCTACTAGAAAGTGTCAGGTATGGTCATTATTACTCCAGAACCATTTATCAGGCACCTGTTCTGTGTCAAATACTCTGCTAGATACTGGGAATACAAAGACAAAAATGAAGGTGTCATTATGTACCTTAACATTAACAAAAAAGAACCATTTCCCTTAATATGAAAACTTTCTACCATGAATTCATTCTCTCACATTCTTTTTTTTTTTTTTAATGACTATCTGAAAGTAGAGTTAAAGTATGTTTTGAAGCAATCTGTTATAGATTATTCTTCCCCAATGACTGGGAGACCTATACAATCTGAATATTATATGATAGAGGAGAAAGTAAAGAGTCTGTGTAGCCATGAAATTCCATTTATTGCTTTGCCCATATAAAAAATAATGCAAAAATATAGGATAGGGGTCATTCTCTTGCTCCCAAGTATGTATCGGCCTCATACTATGGAATTATTTCAATGACCATAGGAGCTCAGTCCTTGATCTTAGTAAATTATATACTCTGTATTGTATGTTAATGATGGAATGTGTTTGATGAGTTAAAAATTCTAACATGAAAATGAGTACAAATGGCACTGTTAGTTCTTTAGTCTGACATATTCTTTACATTTCATCACTCATTTTATTTCTTCCTTAGGGCATGTGTGTTATCTGTTGTCATTCCCAAACCCAGAATGCCTATTTGAACCAACTGCTGGGGAACATTGTTGAACAGTATATTGGGCGTTTCCTGCCTGCTTCCCCATCTCTTCAGGTCCTTGAACAACATCCTGTTATCCTGGCATTGAGCAGATCAACTGCTACACCCAAGATTGCATGTCTTCAGAAAATTGTTGTGCAAGTTATACGGTAAATAGAGTAAACTAAATATAGTAAAAATAAAGTAAATATAGGGGAAAAGGCAATAATTTCAAGCCAAATTTTCCTTTAATGATTTATTTTTAAAAAGTGATTAGAAATGGTTGATAGCTTTAAAATAAATGAATGCCATAGATTTAAACATTCATAATCTGACTCAAGGAAGTTAAAAACATTAAATCAGAATAAATCATGAAATATTCAGAGAAGCACTTCTTATAGTACTGAAAAACTGGAAATAAAGTGAGTACCTATAAAATTGGAGAGTTGTTGAATAAGTTGTGGCATGTAAATGCAATGAAATATTATTCTGTTTAAAAATATGAATGTAAGGAATTCAGAGAAACACAGAAGAATTTTTAAGAATTGATTCAGACTGAAGTAAACAATCAGGAGAATATAACTACAACAATATACCTGAAAACAGTACTTTAAAACCAGTGTCCATCCTAGAGAACTGGAAAAAATAGGAAACTGTGAAATGGTGTTGGAGTGCTCCATATGCTATCAGATTAAGTTGTTTTATTGACCATTTTTGCTTACCTGTTTTTCTTTGTTACAGGGAAGGGTTCATTTTGGAAGCAAGGGACCTAACTTTAGGAGATTACTGTGATGTTAAAAAAAGGGATCACAGAAACTTAAACTAGAATTTAGACCAAATATTTGTATGAATGTCTATGTTTTAAGTGTTTCTGGACAGTTTAAGTGATTTCTGCAAAAAATCAGTTACAACTCCCGATTCTCCTAACACTTCTATTCATACATATTAGCATTCATTATTTCTAGAATTTCTACCTTGAAGAATCTTCCCATTTCACCATTTTTTAATTCTTGTATTTGTAATGAAAATAACCAAATTCCATTTTTCTGGGCATTTGTGTGTTTCTTATGGAAAGCTATCTTCACTTTCTCTACTTACCTTACAATTTAGATACTGACTTTTAGGACAGAACAAGATGCAGCTTTAAAAAACAAAAACTGACTCTCCTACTAAAGTGGCACCCTATAATAAACTTATGACAAATACTGTTATATCCTCTATTCAACTAATGTTTTCACTTTGTTTTTGGTGCTTTAAATAGATCTTTCATAAGTAGATTTTGTAGAATCTGGAAAGAGAGAAAATCACTCAATATAAGCTAAAAGGTGAAAGATACTAATGAGAAGGGCAGCAGTTTAAGGACCAATTCAGTTAGTCTTTTCTGTATCAGTAACTTATTTCTTTCCAGGTTATAAATTAGCACATAATTCTTTGGACTTCTTTTCAACTTTGTTTGGGGCTGAAGGTTTTGCTAAACTATCATTCATGTGCTTAAGTATTAGAAAGAATCAGGAATAAAATAATCTATTCACTTCCCCACCTGACTCACTTTGTTTGTATTCATGGAATATATTTTTTCTCTGTTCACTGTTTATTAAACCCTCAGGTAGAAAATATTTTTGAATCCTGCAATAAAATCACCATAGTCTAGAGTTTTAGAACTAGAATACCTGTTTTGGGTCCTCTGGTCCAGTTCTATCACCTTATAAATGAGGTAACTTAGGATCAAACAGGTAAAGTGAGTAACTTGTACTTTTGATAGTACAGAGACCCTAATCATTCCACAGATTTGGACATACTGCAGTTCAAATCACTCTTGGCTATGTAGAGTCCATTTCTTTCACCATCACCTAGAAAGTCTTTGTCTTAATCTACAGCTCTAACTTCTTTCTTGAATCCCAGTCCTGTATCCAACTATCAGCTAAACATTTGCATTGAACTACATACAAGCTGGTACCTGAAACCAGTCTTGTCTAAGGCCAAGCATTTCTTCTCTAACATGTCACCCACTATCTTTCTCCACCTTCACCCCCCCCAAAGTCTCCCTTTCTACCTTTGCTGCTTTTTTTCTGTTCTTCCTGTACTTGGATTCATTCTCCTATACCTGTAGGCTCAAAACTTGAGTCATCTTTGGCCCTACATTCCTTGTCTTTCATATCTAATTGGTTTTACTGATTCTTCTTTTATTTCTTGAATTCATCCCTGCCTTTCCATTCCCACTTCTGTTGTCACCTCATATTTAGACCACTGCAGTAATAAGCTTCTGCCCCCTCTACTCATTCTTATACACCACTGCCACATTAATCTTCCTTAAACACCCCTTTCAAAATGTGACACTAGACTCAAAAATCTTTGAGTTCCCTGTTGTTTATAGGTCAGAATCTAAACTCATTAGCTCAGTCTTGCTGCACCTAGCTTTCTTTTTCTCTGTTTCTAGCAGTTTTTTTTCCTTTAAGATGCAAGGATAGGTATGACTTTTATGCTCTAGCTTTCAGTAAAAAAGAGAATACCGTTCCTTGTCACGGGACAGTTTGTCTCCACAGTGACCTGACGCTAAAAGCATCATAGATTTGGAGAGATCTTAGAGAACACCTGCTCCAATCCTTTTCATTTTACAAATGAGAAAACTGTACATGTGTAAGGATACACATAATCTGTACCAAATAGAGATAGAATGTACCAGAAGCTAGAGGGATCAAGAAAGACTTCCTTGTAGAAGGTAGTGCTTGAGCTGATTCTTGAAGAAAACCAGGGATTCCAAGAGGCCCAGATAAGGAGAGATATATTCTAGGCATGTGGGACAACAACCAGTGTAAAAACTTTGGAATTGGGAGATGGAATGTTGTGTGTGATAATCAGGAGATAGGCTGGTTTGGCTAGGATTATAGAGGGCATGGAGAGAGCAATGTATGAGAATGGAAAGATAGAAAGGAGCCAGATTTTTTTCTATATATTTAAATGCTAGAGTACATATTTTATCCTAGAGGTGATAGAGATCTACCAGCTTATTAAGTAGAGGAGATGATATGGGCAGACATGTTCTTAAGGAAAATCCTTTAGGCAGCAGAGTAGAGAATGTATTGGAGTGTGGAGATGCTTGAGTGAGGAATACTAAATGGGAGGCTAGTGCAATAGTCCAGGTAAGTGGTGATGAGGACCTGAATTATAGCATAGTGACTGCATGAGTAGAGAAGACGTAAAAGTTTCTTTTATGTTTGGACAGTGAGAATCTAATAATTACCATTGTTAATAGAAATGGAAATTTAGGGACTGCCTCTTTGAGTGTAGTCATTATATCTAGATGGAAGATTCCCTTAGCATACATCTTAGTGCTTTTTTGAGTATCAAATATGGCAGCTTTCAACTTTTTCACAAATATCTGTAGACTTATAGTTAAATTAACTGTAAGGAGTGGTTCTGATTGTTCTATCTCATGCATTGTTCAGAAAGCCTGATTCCTTTTATGAGCTAAGACTAAAATTTGTACTTCTCTGAAGGAGAGTTCAAATTCAGGAGACACAGGAATTTGTTATTGAGGCTAATTCCTTAACTGACCAATTGAAGGAGAGGGTGCAGTGTGAGATGAGGATGTTAATTCATATAGGGAAGTCCTTTGTTTATATGAGGATGGGAGAATCTGTGTTTATCTCTTCCTCACCTCTCCTCTGTTTTCTTCCCTCAAAAAAGATCATGAGAATGAAATGGTTTTATGTTATTTTGGAAAGTATGTTGTACTCTTTATAACAGAAGCAAGAGAATGAGGCTTGTGCTGTGAAAAAATAATCAGTTCACAGATAAAGTCTTTTAGGCAAAGCATATGGCTTTATTTTCTCTTAATCACCAAATTGGGTCATTATAGAATGCATGGCTATTTAAGTTTGACTTTTCAATTATTTTTTTTATTTTAAACAAATACTTTATTAACTTCTGTTTTACATCATTCATTTCCGCCAGATTTTGAGTTACAATCATTTTCCCCCCGTTATTCCCCTACCCAACCTCCCAGAATAGCAGTCCCACAAGATATCTCTTCCTCCAATCTGCTCTCTCCCATACCTTCTCCCATACCCCCATCGACTTTTCCATTAGAGGAAGGTGAATCTTTGTGTCCCAATGCCTGCACATCTTATCTCCCAATTACAAGCAAAAGAGTATTAATAATAGTATTTATATATATTTGAAACATTTAATGTTAAGACCTCGAATTTCAGATCCATTTCCTTCCTCCCTTGTCACCCATTCCCTCTTGGGAGATAAGTAATTCAGTAAATGTTGTACATGTCTAGCTATGCAAAACATTATCATAGTAGATATATTGTACAAGGCTGCTTATAATTCCCTCCCACTCATCCCAACCCCCACCTGGTCCATTCCCTACATGATCCTGTCCCTCTTCTATAGTGAGTACTTCCAACCTCCCCTCACCCCAAGGATGCCCTCCCATCCATCATCCCTCCTCTCATCCCCCTTCCCCCTATTCTGCTGCAGGTTGAGATATCCCATTTAGTATATATGTCATTCTCTCCCTGAACCAAATTCAATGAGAATGTGGTTTTGCCTTTTTTGCCTTCCTATTCTCCCCCTCCCTTGCAACCACTTCCCCTTGCTTCTTCTACATGAGATAGTCTACCCTACCCTGTCTCTCCCCATCTCCTCTTGCCACTTTCCTCTCTCACCTCATAATTTCATCCCTTGAGTACTCTCCCTTCCCAACAAAATCAACCTATGCCCTCTATCCATATATAACTGTAACCATATACACACACATTCACATATGTATTAATATGACCACACCCCCTTCTTCCATTATTTTCATAGTGAGAAAGATATCATCAGTCACAGATATTGCTTTTCCATATAGGAATGTAAATAGTTCAACTTTGATAAGTTCCTTTTGATTTCTTTTCCCTGATTACCTTCTCAGGCATTTCTTCCTTCTTGTGTCTGGATGTCAAATTTTCTATTCAATTCTGGTTTTTTCCTCAAGAATGCTTGAAAGTCCTCTATCCCACTGAATGACCATATTTTCCCCTGAAACAAAATACTCAGTTTTGCTGGGTATGTGATTCTCGCTTTGAATCCCAGCTCTTTTGCCCTCTGGAATATCCTATTCCATGCCCTTCGATCCCTCAGTGTAGAAGCTGCCAGGTCCTGGGCTATTCTGATTGTGTTTCCACAATATTGAAATTGTTTCTTCCTGGCTGCTTGGAGTATTTTCTCCCTGATCTGGGGATTCTGGAACCTGGCTATAATATTCCTGGGAGTTTTCTTTTGGGGATCTTTTTCAGGAGGTGATCGGTGGATTCTTTCAACCTCTATTTTGCCCTCTGGATCCAAAACTGATTATCAGGGCAATTTTCCTTGAGAATTTCTTGAAGGGTGATTTCTAGGTTCTTTCTTTGATCATGGCTTTTGGGTAGTCCAATAATTTTTAAATTGTCTCTCCTGGATCTATTTTCCAGGTCAGTGGTTTTTCCCATGAGATATTTCACATTGCCTTCTAATCTTTCATTTGTTTGTATCTGCTTAACAGCATCTTGATGTCTCATAAAGTCATTAGCTTCCATTTGCTCCAGTCTAACTCTGAAGGAAAGAATCTCCTCAGTGAACTTTTGAGATTCTTTTTCCATCTGGCAAATTCGACTTTTTAAGGCATTCTTCTCCTCATTGCCCTTTTGGGCCTCCTTTGCCATTTGAGCTAGTCTATTTTTTAAGGTGTTGTTTTCCTCAGTCAGGCTGTTGACCCTTATTTCATACTTTTCCTGCATCCTTCTCATTTCTCTTTCCAATTTTTCCTCCACTTCTCTTATTTGATTTTTAAAGTCCTTCTTAAGGTCCTCTATGGCCTGCAACCCACTCATGTTTTCCCCTGGGGCTTTTGGAGCAGGACTTCTGACCTCACAGTCCTTTTCCTGCTCTATGCCCCCAAAATAGGAGTCTAGGGTTGCATTTTTCTGTTTCCTTTGCCTTGGCATGTTGCCACTTAATTAATTGACTTTTGGGCTTGTTGCCACACTATGGCTTTAAGGCCAGATAGAGGAATTTTCGTCCCGAACGTGTGGGGGGCAACTTCCGTTTCTGGCAAGATGTAAACTCACCCATGACTTCCACCCTAGATCACAATCCAGATCCAGGGAGGTTAAAGCAAGAGCCATTACCCCCCCAAGACTGATTGCTGTATCTCCCTACAGTTGCAGGCCAGGACCTGGAGCTGCCTCTGAAAACTACAAAATGGCGTTTGTCCTCAGTGGCTTCTAGCCCCCAGGGGAGGGAGCCGACACATTCCCCAAATACTGGTCCCAAAGTCCATAGGACACTAACCTCTTACTTTGTCCTAGGCATGTCTATGTTGATAATTCTGGAGTCGCCACAGCTGCTGGTGTTCTGGGGTCCCTCCAGCCGGCTGCTGGTCCTGCCGCCCTGGGGCTAAAACCTCAGCTCACAGGGACCTGGGCGCTCTGGTTGGCTAGGCTCGGCTCCCTGCGCTGCCGGCGCTGTGCTGGTCCTTCCTGCAGGGCTGCTGGGCTGTCCTCAGCGGGAGGTTAGCTTCTCTGTGTCATTCTGTGGGTGCTGGGGCTCCAGAAGTTGTTCAGAGTCCCCTTTTACATAGTTTGGGGGGAATCTGGGGGCAGAGTGGCTTGGATGAGCTGTTTCTACTCCGCCATCTTGGCTCCGCCTGACTTTTCAATTATTATTAAGCCTAATGGGTCCCTAAATCTGTGATGGTCCAGAAGAACAGAAACTGAAACATATCTTTCTTTTCTGTAGAGAGGTGGGAAATTTCTAGGACAGAATATGGCCTTCATTGTCAAACGTGATCATTGTAAGACTTTGTGTTTTTCCCCCAAAATGTTCTTTTTTCCCTTACAAATAAGGATTCAGTTTTAGGCTGTGTTTGTTTATGGGTCATGGTAGCATTTCCAGTTATGGTGGTGATAGAAAAATAAAAAGTATCAGTAAACTTAATTTTTTTTACGTAGTTTTGTCAGTATTTTCTTGGAGTTTTCATAATATGTCTGAAGAGCACACATGTTTAACAGAACACCAGAGAGACATTTAGTTCTTCAGTATATCTCTGGATCTATGATCTCATTAATATGGGTATTCCCTTTATTGGTACATATTGCAATTAATCCGTACCTCATCATCCTTATAATTCTTATCCATTTTCCTTTGTAGATCTTCTTCAGGGGAGCTACACTGGATATCAATCTCTAGATCTCTTTCCATTTTGTGGATATCATTGCCTTCCTTGAATTGTCTATTTGTCATCTCTAGCTCTCACCACAAGGGGAGAAATTGGAAGGAATACGTAATTATTAAGTACTTAATATAGCCAAGGCACTCTGCTCAGAGTCTTCCAGTATTATCTCATTTGAGGCTACCTCTTGTTCCATTCATACTGTTTTCCTAGATAGAATTCCTTAGACCAATTGTTGTGCATAGGTCATCTCAGACCCTCCCCTTAATAGCTCTGTGATCTTGACTTGGCCTTTCTAGGCCTGTTTCCTCATCTGTAAAATGAGTGGACAGACTAACTGACCTCTTAATATCCACTCCAACTCTAAATGTATTCATTGGAGATATCATTTCTTGTGTGTAAGGTCATCACTAGGAAATGCAGTAAAATATACTCATAGACCTTCAGAAGTGAGATAAATTTAATACTTGAAACTATGCAGTATTCATTTTGATATCTTTCTGCCTTAATCAGAATGAAACATGGCCACATTTCTTTTTTCAGGAAGTCCTACATTCAGTTTAAAGGATCTTCACCACCTCCTCGCTTAGCATCCATTCTGGCTTTCATTCTTGAACTTTTCAAGAAAACCAACGTGGACATTGGTGATATGGAACAGCTCTTACCTAGTGTGTTGAAGTGTTTGCTCTTGGTCAGTGAAGCACAGGGTGAGTTTACCAATTAATACGTTTATCATTGTAGAATAATGACGGTGTTCATGCAATACTCCAAAGGCTTACAAACGTCTTGCAGAGACATGTGTTGTCTCTTTTGCTCATGATGTTTAGAGTAAAAAGTGACAATATAGGTCATTTTATTTTATTTTATTTTTGAGACTTAGTCCCCTATCCTGTTCAGGCTGGAAGTGCAACAGACATTCATGGGCCCACCTACTTTATTGATTAGCTTAGAAACTGTCACCTGCTTCATTTTCCACCTGGACTGGTTCATCTTTCCTTAGACAGACTGGTGTTCCCCTCACCCTCCAGGGCCCACCATATTGGTCCCTTATTTAGTGTGAACTCTTAATCTTCTTTAGCCCTACTATAGCTTAAAATTCCTGAGGTCAAGCAGTCTACCATCCTTGCATCCCCACCAACACCTCACAGTAGCAAGGATTACAAGCTTGAGCCATCAGGTAAAAATGAGATATATAGAAAGGAAGTAACCTGCCCAGAGTTATATAAATAGCAAATAATAGTGCTAGTTTCTCGTGTTCAAGAGTACACCTAAGCTATTATTTCCCGACTATACAAATGATGGTATTGATGAAGAATGGCTGGTATTTATATGGTGGTTTAAGGTTTGCAAATTGTTTTATATACGTTATCTCATATGATCAAATAACTTAGATGCATGTGACCGTTTACTACTATTAGTATGTCTTATCTGAAGACACAGATTCCTTTTATTATCAGAAACCAGGCAAAAACAAACCGTATGTTCTTTAGGATCTAGAGCAGGGCTTCTTAAACATTTTTCACTTTTGACTCCTATCAACACTTCTTAAATTGTGGATCTCATGTGAGGTCGCAGCGCACAGTTTAAGAAGTGCCAGTCTAGAGTCTTTTATAAAACTGTATAAATCTCTTTTGATATATCTTTTGTTCTCAGTGTCTCAACCATTTTTGTCATTGTTCTCTTAAAATAGTCATTTATTTGAGATTTATAGTATGTAAAGCATGGTAATAAACTTGATTAATAGTAATAAACACCCCAATATCCACAATAGAATTTACCATCTGAAAGACTATAAGGCTTGACTGATTGTTAACCAAAATATTGCAGTAATCACTTGGTAAGTCTGCCTGCATCAAGTCTCTCCCCTCTCTGATCTGTCCTCCATTCAGCCACCAAAGTGATTTTCCTAAAATGCAAGTCCTTATGTATCTCACACACACACACACACACACACACACCCCCACCATCCCCATTCCATAAACTTAATTGTTGCCTCCAAGATGAACTACAGAATCCTCTGTTTGGCATACAAGGCCTTCATAACTTAGCCCCCTCCTACCTTTTCAACATTCTTATAAGTTAGTTCCTGCCATGTACTCTTTACTCCAGTGACACTGGCCCCTGCTTTTCCTTGAGCAAGACACTCTATCTCTCATCTCCAGGCATTTTCTCTGTCTGTCCTTCATGCCTGGAATGCTTTCCCTCCTTATTTCTGCCTATGTCCTTCCCTAACTTTCTTTTAGTCCCAACTAAAATTTCATCTTCTGTAGGAAGTCTTTGCCAAACCTTTTTAATTGTAGTGCCTTTCTTATTTTAATTATTTCCTGTTTATTGTGTGTGTGTGTGTGTGTGTGTGTGCGCGTGTGTGCGCGCGTGCGTGTGTGTATTTTACCATATTTGTTTCCCATTGTCTCTCCCATTAGATTGTGAGCTCCTTGAAGGCTGGGGCTGTCTTTTGACTCTTTATATCCTTAGCATTTAGCACCATGCATGGCACCTAGTAGTCCATTAATAAATGCTAATTTACTAACAGTGAGTATTTATTCACATATTTGTTTGTAAATATGTATTGTTTAAGAAGGAAATATTAGCACTTATAAAAATAATAGAGTGGTAATGAAAATTATATTCTAGAGGCAGTTAGGTGGCACAGTAGATAGAATGCTGGGAATAGAGTCAGGAAGAGCTGAGTTCAAATCTGACCTCAGACTAGCTTTGCAACTTAATTTCTGTCTGCCTCATTTTCCTCAACTGAATAATAGAGATAGTAACAGTCCTCACCTTCCAGGGTTGTTGTGATGATCAAATAAGTTAATATTTGTAAAGTGTTTAGCACAGTGGCTGGCACAGAGTAGGTTCTTAATAAATATTTATGTTCTTTGTAAAAGGCTTAACACAGTGTATGGCCCATAATAGGTGCTTAGTGTTTCCTTCCTTCTTTATAAACTGTAGTTTCCTAATGAATGACTGGAATGAGTAAAACAGAAACGTGTCAACCACTTTCCTCTCCCAGAACTTTTGCCTTCATAGGGAACCCATCTATCCTTTGAATTTCAGTAAAAAAAGGTTTCCAGTATACATTTCTAGATTTTAAGATAGTGAAACTTTTTAAAAGTACAAGATTAGGAATTTTAAAAAATATAAGATTATGGTCAGCATATTGTTTCAAAGATTGTAAAGTGCTCTGTCATGAATGAGATCAGGGTTCAGGGATTGAATTTTGCCATTCATTTCTTGTGAATAAATGGATCATATGAGATACGTTAACAGTGGTATAGGATTCTCTAGAGGTCCCCACCCCCCCCCTTTTTTTTTTCTCTTGGCCAGCTAAAGAGCAGCATTAAGCACTAACTTGTGTACTTGCCTAGAGAGAAAATTGTTGCTCCTTGAGGCATTAATGTGAAATGGGCCATTTGGAAGATCATAGAAAATGCTTGATTTCTCCCTAAGGATATATGGGGAGGAGAAAAATGATTTTATATTAATTAAATGAAAATTTCAACTTACTACACATGGATTCTTAGAAGTCTTGTTAAGGATAATTATTTTTCCCAAGCATAAATATTATTTGTCTAGACTGTGTTTTCGCAGCTTTTTATACTGTGATGTTAGTAAACCCATGGTTTTGTAGATGGCAATCTAATAAGCTCTTTTCCTTATGCTTTTCTTGCCTCATAAATCTTTATATGCCCTTTAAGAAACTAGACATTTTGGGGGCAGAACCAAGATGGTGGAGTAGAAGCAGGAAATTCCGTGACCTCCCCCCACAAGTACCTATAAAATATGACTCTAAATAAATTTTAGAGCTACAGAGCCCACAAAGTGACAGAGAGAAATAAATCCCCCATTGAAGGCAGCCTGGCAGGCCGACAGGAAGGGTTCATCACAACAGGCTGGGAGCCAAGTGAGCCAGCGGTTTTGGCCCTAGGGAGGCAGCAGCATCCAAGGCAGACTTCAGGATAGTGAATCACCAGCAGCTGTGAAGGTTTCCAGACTTTTTAATCCATAAATGCCAAAAAGAAAGTAAAAGGTCATGGGTAACTCTGTTGGAAAAGAAGGACATGGTCCAGTCCTTGCTCTTGGGGCTAGAGGTGGCAGAGGCACAGGGGCTGCAACTGCGGCATCTGCTGTGTGGCTGCCTGAGGAGTTCCTGGTCTACAGATCTCAGGGGGACCAAGCGACCATTCAGAGGGTATTCACTCTTGCTTTGACCTGCTTGGATCTGAATCGTGGTCTTGGGTGGTGGTCCTGGGGTGAGAAATGCCAGTTTGCCAGTGTGGTGGGTGTATAGAGGGCACCCTCCTCGGACCTCTTGAAAACATTTGCGAAAACCCCAGCTATTTGGGACAAAGCTCTCTTCTTTGGAAGCAGAGTTCTACCATGGCAAAGAGTTCAAAAGTTAAATAACTAACTGGCAGTATCTACAAGCAGAGGAAGCAAAACAGACCATAGAATCCTTTTATGGGGACAGAAAGGATCAAAGCATGGAAGAGGAGGAAGACAATGAAGTCAGAACTCCTGCATCAAAAGCTTTCTAAGAAAAATATGAACTGGTTACAGGCCATGGAGGAGCTGAAGAAGGATTTTGAAAATCAAGTAAGAGAAGAGGAGGAAAAACTGGGAAGAGAAATGAGAAGTTTGCAAGAAAATCATGAAAGGAGAGTCAACAACCTGACTGAAGAAAATAACACTTTTAAAAATAGAGTAACTCAAATGTCAAAAGAGGCCTAAAAAGCCAATGAGGAGAAGAATGCCTTAAAGAGTCAAATTTGCCAGAAGGAAAAAGAATCTCAAAAGCTCACTGTAGAGAATAATTCCTTCAAAATTAGATTGGAGCAAATGGAAGCTAATGACTTCATGAGAAATCAAGATACTATATAAAATAGATCCAAACAAATGAAAAAATAGAAGGCAATGTGAAATATCTCATTGGAAAAACCACTACCACTGACCTGGAAAATAGATCCAGGAGAGAGAATTTTAAAATTATTGGACTACCTGAAAGCCATGATAAAAAGAAAGAACCTAGACACCATCTTTCAAGAAATCATCAAGCAAAATTGCCCTGATATTCTAGAACCAGAGAGCAAAAGAGAAATTGAAAGATTCACCAATCACCTCTTTAAAAAGATTCCCTAAAGAAAACTCCTAGGAATATTATAGCCAAATTCCAGAGTTCCCAGGTCGAGAAAATACCACAGACAGGAAGAAACCATTTGAGTATTGTGGAAACACAATCAGGATAACACAAGACCTAACAGCTTCTACATTAAGAGACTGAAGGTCTTTGGAATATGATATTCTAGAGGTCAAAGGAGCTAGGACTAAAACCAAGAATTACCTCCCCAGCAAAACTGAGTATAATGCTTCAGGGAAAAATATGATCATTCAAGGAAAAAGAGGACTTTCAAGCATTCTTTTTTTTTTATTTTTTTTTTATTTTTTTATTTTTAAACAAATGCTTTATTAACTTCTGTTTTACATCATTCATTTCCGCCAGATTTTGAGTTACAATCATTTTCCCCCCATTATTCCCCTACCCAACCTCCCAGAATAGTAGTCCCACAAGATATCACTTCCTCCAATCTGCTCTCTCCCATACCTTCTCCCATACCCCCATCGACTTTTCCATTAGAGGAAGGTGAGTCTTTGTGTCCCAATGCCTGCACATCTTATCTCCCTATTACAAGCAAAAGAGTATTAATAATAGTATTTATATATACTTGAAACATTTAATGTTAAGACCTCAAATTTCAGATCCATTTCCTTCCTCCCTTGTCACCCATTCCCTCTGGGGAGATAAGTAATTCAGTATATGTTGTACATGTCTAGCTATGCAAAACATTATCATAGTAGATATATTGTACAAGGCTGCTTATAATTCCCTCCCACTCATCCCACCCCCATCTGGTCCATTCCCTACATGATCCTGTCCCTCTTCTATAGTGGGTACTTCCAACCTCCCCTCACCCCAAGGATGCCCTCCCATCCATCATCCCTCCTCTCATCCCCCTTCCCCCTATCCTGCTGCAGGTTGAGATATCCCATTTAGTATGTATGTCATTTTCTCCCTGAACCAAATTCAGTGTGAATGTGGTTTTGCCTTTTTAGCCTTCCTTATTCTCCCTCTCCTTTGCAACCACTTCCCCTACATGAGATAGTTTACCCTACCCTGTCTCTCCCCATCTCCTCTTGCCACTTTCCTCTCTCACCTCATAATTTCATCCCTTGAGTATTCTCCCTTCCCAACAAATTCAACCTATGCCTCTATCCATATATAACTGTAACCATATACACACACATTCACATATGTATTCATATGACCACACCCTTCTTCCATTATTTTCATAGTGAGAAAGATATCATCAGTCACAGTTATTGCTTTTCCATATAGGAATGTAAATAGTTCAACTTTGATAAGTTCCTTTTGATTTCTTTTCCCTGATTACCTTCTCAGGCATCTCTTCCTTCTTGTGTCTGGATGTCAAATTTTCTATTCAATTCTGGTTTTTTCCTCAAGAATGCTTGAAAGTCCTCTATCCCACTGAATGACCATATTTTCCCCTGAAACAAAATACTCAGTTTTGCTGGGTAGGTGACCCTTGGGTTCATTCTCAGTTCTTTTGCCCTCTGGAATATCATATTCCATGCCTTTCGATCCCTCAGTGTAGAAGCTGCCAGGTCCTGGGCTATTCTGATTGTGTTTCCACAATATTGAAATTGTTTCTTCCTGGCTGCTTGGAGTATTTTCTTCTTGATCTGGGGATTCTGGAACCTAGCTATAATATTCCTGGGAGTTTTCTTTTTGGGATCTTTTTCAGGAGGTGATCGGTGGATTCTTTCAGCCTCTATTTTGCCCTCTGGATCTAAAACATCAGGGCAGTTTTCCTTGAGAATTTCTTGAAGGGTGATTTCTAGGTTCTTTCTTTGATCATGGCTTTCAGGTAGTCCAATAATTTTAAATTGTCTCTCCTGGATCTATTTTCCAGGTCAGTGGTTTTCCCATGAGATATTTCACATTGCCTTCTAATCTTTCATTTGTTTGGATCTGCTTAACAGCATCTTGATTTCTCATAAAGTCATTAGCTTCCATTTGCTCCAGTCTAACTCTGAAGGAATGGATCTCCTCAGTGAGCTTTTGAGATTCTTTTTCCATCTGGCAAATTCGACTTTTTAAGGCATTCTTCTCCTCATTGCCCTTTTGGGCCTCCTTTGCCATTTGAGCTAGTCTATTTTTTAAGGTGTTTTTTTCCTCAGTCAGGCTGTTGAACCTCATTTCATACTTTTCCTGCATCCTTCTCACTTCTCTTTCCAATTTTTCCTCCACTTATTTGATTTTTAAAGTCCTTCTTAAGGTCCTCTATGGCCTGCAACCCGCTCATGTTTTCCCCTGGGGCTTTTGGAGCAGGACTTCTGACCTCACAGTCCTTTTCCTGCTCTATGCCCCCAAAATAGGAGTCTAGGGTTGCATTTTTCTGTTTCCTTTGCCTTAGCATGTTGCCACTTAATTACTTGACTTTTGGGCTTGTTGCCACACTATGGCTTTAAGGCCAGATAGAGGAATTTTCGTCCCGAACGTGTTGGGGGCAACTTCCGTTTCTGGCAAGCTGTAAACCCACCCACGACTTCCACCCTAGATCACAATCCAGATCCAGGGAGGTTAAAGCAAGAGCGATTACCCCCCAAGACTGATCGCTGGATCTCCCTACAAATTTGCAGGCCAGGACCTGGAGCTGCCTCTGAAAACTACAAAATGGCGTTTGTCCTCAGTGGCTTCTAGCCCCCAGGGGAGGGAGCCGACGCATTCCCTAAATAGCAGACCCAAAGTCCATAGGACACTAACCTCTTACTTTGTCCTAGGCATGTCTATGTTGATAATTCTGGAGTCGCCACAGTTCCTGGTGTTCTGGGGTTCCTCCAGCTGGCTGCTGGCCCTGCCACCCTGGGGCTAAAACCTCGGCTCACAGGGACCTGGGCTCGGCTCAGCTCCTGCGCTGCCAGGTCCCAGGCCGCTATACTGGTCCTTCCTGCAGGGCTGCTGGGCTGTCCTCAGCAGGAGGTTAGCTTCTCTTTGTTGTTCTGTGGGTGCTGGGGCTCCAGAAGTTGTTCAGAGTCCCCTTTTACATAGTTTGGGGGGAATCTGGGGGCAGAGTGGCTTGGATGAGCTGTTTCTACTCCACCATCTTGGCTCCAAGCATTCTTGATGACAAAACCAGAGCTGAACAGAACATTTGACTTTCAAATACAAGAAGCAAGAGAAGCATGAGAAGGTAAACAGGAAAAAGAAATCATAGGGAACTTATTAAAGTTGAACTATTTATATTCCTACATGGAAAACAATAATTGTAACTTATGAGACTTTTTCTAAGCATGAGGATAGTTGAAGGGAATATATATGTATGTATGTGTATATATATGTGTGTGTGTGTGTGTGTGTGTGTGTGTGTATGTTTAAGAGGCTGTATGTGTATATGTGTGTGTGTGTGTGTGTGTGTGTGTGTGTACATGTATACATAGAGGACACACCTTGAGTTGAATATGAAGGGATGATATCTAAAAAATAAAATTAAGAGGACTATAATTATAGGAAATAGGAAGAGATACAATTTTTTTTTCTACAGACATTTATTGAATCATATGTTTTCTACACCAATACAAACATTTCACATAAGACTGACTACTAGTCAAATAATAGGGGATTTTTGGTTGGGGGTGGGGAGAGGAGGAGTGGGTGGAGACAAATGCTTCCTGTAATAACTGCCCTAGAATTTTTGTGACTTAAGAGTCTCCTGACTGACCTAAAACTTAGCTCCTTTTAAAGTAACTTTAGGAGAAAACTATAACTTAGTAATAAACTATTAACCAAAAGCTACATTTCCCTGTGAATTGTCATTCTGTTTGAAGTGATTATATAATGATACTTTAGCACTTTGTCCAAGGTGCAACAATTCCATGGAGAAATTGGGTGTTCAGGTGTGCCAGAATCTAGACAGGAATAGTACCTGACCCTGACATTTCAATTTAATTCAAACGTTAATATCACATAAATTACCTCATATAATCACATAAATTACCTCATATAAAAGAGGCAAGAGAAAACTGTTAAAATGGAGGGGGAAGAACAGGAAGGCAAAAGGGAATGGGTCAGCCTTACTCTTATTTTGGCTTAAGGAGGGAATAACATACACACCAGACTGGGTATCTTATCCTACAGGAAGGTAGGAAGGAAGGGGAAAAGAGGGGGGAATGATAGAAGGGAAGGCAGATTGGGGGGATAGGGTAGTTAGATGCACAGACTTTTGAAAAGGGACAGGGTCAAAGTAGAAAACAGAATAAGTTGGGGGCGAGATAGGATGAAGGGAAATATAGTCATTCTTTCACAATGTACAATGTATCTACAATGAAAATGTTTTGCATAACTACACGTGTATAACCTATATTGAACTGCTTTTCCTCCCAGTAGGGGTGGGTGACAAGCGAAGAAGGGAAAGAATCTGGAAATCAAAGTTTTCAAATCAAATATGTGTGTGTGTGTGTGTGTGTGTGTGTGTGTGTGTGTGTGTGTGTGTGTGTGTATAATTTTTTTACATGCAACTGGGAAATAAGATATACAGGC